>JAABKJ010007545.1:180284049-180586843 GCA_011634705.1 Andricus grossulariae
GCCTTGATCCAGATTTGAACCGGGAACGCCACTATTCACGAGTGGAGGGATAACTAATTACGCCACCGGGGCTTCAGCTTATTAATTCTCCTATATCCACAGGATGATGCGGGTCTGCATCTTGTAATCAGTTCAATCTTAGTGATTAATTCTAGTCTGAATAAATTCGCCAAATCTGAATATAATTTAATAATTGATGTTATTTTGTTGATCAGGGTAAATAATTAATTAATTTCGAAAAACTATCTGCTGAAGCCCCGGTGGCGTAATTGGTTAATGCTCCACTCGTGAATAGTGGCGTTCCTGGTTCAAATCCAGACCGAGGCAGATTTTTTCTCGTTTTTTCAGAAAATTATTTGACCAGTAATCGGCAATATATAACATCAGAAATTCATTTATTCACTATTATTAAGTGAAAATCCGTACTAATTTGATTTAGTGACCCATTTTTAGCTATTTGTATCAGTGAAATCTAATTGATTTAAATTTAGAGAGTAGGATATTTTTTTAATGAATGATACAATAAATTAGAATATTAGATTAATAAACGACAAATTTCTGTTAATAGAAGCTGGACTTCGAAGCACCTGCTCTACCTACAGATTCGTCGATGTATATTAGAACAGCAGCTGGTATGCCCTTTGACGCAGCTAATTAGTTTGACCGGTCTCGCTCTGCAGGCAGAGTTTGGAAATTACAGCGTTAATGTGAGTAAAAAAATGGATTAATACTGAATCCATACTCTTTGATACTTTTTCCACAATAATTATTCTTTAAATATTCAGCATTAATAACAAATATTCTTTTTAATTAAATTTCCGTATAAATTCAGGCTGATCTAGGCGGAAATATTATATATAGTTTATACATAGTGTGAAGTTTTATATATAATATTCATTTGTTTTATAAATTTTTTTATACAAAACAAATTAATATTATATATAATAATTCTTACTATATATAAACTATATATAATATTTCGGCCTGGGGATGTATTAGCTTCTACTGATATTTTCAAACATTTTACATAAATAATTTGTTTGTGTTTGAATAATAAATGAATAGTTTGGGTCGATTTTATATAAAATTAATCACAATTATGTGGTGTAAAATTTACCGGATAAGTCGAATTTCCAGTTTCTATCCATTTCCGATGCAAAAAATTCCGCAATGTAAAAAGTTATCAGAACAATCAAAATTGTTTATGAAAAATCGAAGTTTTCAAAATAATTCTGAAAGATATGTAAATGTTGAAATTTATTAATTTGAAAAATTTACAGAAATTTTGAGAATGTTGTAACAGAGAAAAAAATGAAAACTTGGCGAGATTATTATCATTAAAAAAAACAGAGGATATCTCGCAGTTTTCGTTTCTGCCCCTTTTATTACAGTCTTCAAATTTCTGGTAATTTTCCAATTCAATAAATTTTAATATTTAGATATATTTTCGAATTATTGAACAAACTTCGTTATTTCACAAACAATGTTGATTGTGCTGATAACTTTTTACTTGGCGGAATTTTTTGCGACGTAGATGTTTTTGGTGAGATTTCACTTATTTTTTAATAAAAAATTGTATGAAATAAAATACTCGTTTCAAAGTAATGAAAATATTCGATACTCAACACAATAGAATGCATATAATTGGTATTGATATAACAATTGAAAGTATAATTGTAAGCAGTTTCTCCATATTATACTTTCCTAGATATTTATCTACCAGAGTTTTTTTCAAATTTTTCACAGATCGATTCAATAGTTTAAGCTCTAGCTCAACTAAATTACTAAAACATGGATTTTTTACAATAAAAAGTGGAAAATCTTGAAAAATAATTAATGGATCAAAATTTCGCGAGACATAATCGTAGATATTGACATAATCAAGCTATATTCAAAAATTTTCCAAATCTGTTCAATAGCATAATGCTACAGGTCGACTGAGCTGCTCAAAAATCGAATTTTGGGCATAAAAAGATGAATAATTTTAGAAATAATAAATAAATAACAATTTTGTAAAGAAGACGCATTGAAGCTTTATCTAGCCAATTTATTCTAAAATTTTGGGGCGAATCGGTTCAATATTGTAAGCTGCAGGTCGACTTAACTGCTCAAAAATCAAATTTTAGACATAAAAACAGAAATTACTCTAGCAATAAGTAATTCATTAAAATATTATAAAAAATATAGTATTGAAGCTTCATCTAGTCAAATTATCCTAAAAATTTTGGACCAATCGATTGGATATTGTAGGTTACAGGTTGACTTAACTGCTAAAAAATCGAATTTTGGATATAAAAAGCGAAATAACTCTATAAATAATAAATTAATTAAAATTTTGTGAAAAGACGCTTTGTAGCCGTATGTAGTCAATTTTTTCTAAAATTTTCGGAAGAATCGGTTCGATATTATAAGCTGCAGGTTGACTGAGCTGCTCAAAAATCGAATTCTGGGCATAAAAAGTGAAATAACTCTAGAAATAATAAATGAATAACAATTTTGTAAAACAGACTTATTGAAGCTTTATCTAGCCAATTTATTCTAAAAATTTTGGAAGAATCGGTTCAATATTGTAAGCTACAGGTCGACTGAACTGCTCAAAAATCGAATTTTAGACATAAAAACAGAAATTACTCTAGAAATAAGTAATTAATCAAAATATTCTAAAACATAGTATTGAAGCTTCATCTAGTCAAATTATCCTGCTATTTTTGGACCAATCGATTGTATATTGTAGATTACAGGTTGTCTTAACTGCTAAAAAATCGAATTTTGGACATAAAAAGTGAAATAACTACAAATAAGAAATTAATAACAATTTTGTAAACAAGACTTTTTGGAGCTTTATCTAGCCAATTTATACTAAAAGTTTCAGATGAATCGGTTGAATTTTATAAGTTATAAACTACAGGTCGACTGAAATACTGAAAAATGGAATTTTGAGCATAAACAGTGAAATAACTCTAGAAATAATAAATTAATTAAGATTTCGTTAAAAAGAAGCTTTTTAGCTATAACTAGTCAATTTTTTCTAAAATTTTCGGAAGAATCTGTTCGATATTATAAGCTACAGGTTAACTGAGCTGCATATGGCGAAGCATCCTATAGGGGTAGATTTTTTGAATTATGATACTCTAGGGGGTAAGTATTTTTAAAACTCAAGGTAATATTATAATATGGAATCCATTAGAACAATTTTGTTCAAAAACAAGAAAGAAAAAACAATGAAAATATAGAAGAAAAAATATAGAAGGGGTGATTTCCACCCCTAAATATTAACGATTGCTCAAAAAATTAATTTTTTTCTTTATAGTCTGGGATCCTCTTTTAATCTGCAAAGTAACAAAAAAATCGGCGTCGGACACCGACCTAACCCCCCTTGTTAGTTGCGGACCTGATAAAATTTTTGGTATAAAATATACTTTGGAACGATCAAATACGAATCAGTATTATAGTTTTCACTGGAGATACATACGGATAGAATTTTTGTATTCAAACTGATGCGCGAGGATAGAATATTATTTGTTCAATACAGATTCAAAAAGATAGACGCGGATAGAGTATCACTAGTTGAAGAATGATTGAAACGGATAGATATGTATAGCATATTTTTACTTGAAGACGGATTTATACGGATGGATATGGATAGATTATTTTTAGTTGAAGATGGATTAAAAATGATACACAGTGATAGAATATTTTTCTTTGAAGACGGATTAAAACGGATAAATAGTATACCATCTCACGGACAGATAAGGATAGATAATGTCAGACTGAAACGGATAGGGACGGATTAAATTCCACTTCACGTATTGAAAATTATTCAAACGGATTAAGATTTAAAAATCTAACAAATGATAGAACATAATTGAAAAGGAAGCAAAGTGCTCATTCAAACGAATAAAAAATTTCTATCCGTTTGAATCCGCTAATTCCTATCCGTTTGAATCCGCTTACTTCCAACAGGGTATGTACATATTCTCTTTCAGTCCTGATGATGCATATATGTCAATGCAGAGACAAGTTTCCACAGAATAAGCCCAGCTGAAAATTACTGTACCGTAAACTCGAAGGATTCTACGCATGTTCTTGTACACGAACCTGCACACGAACCTCTACAGGTAATCTTTACGGTTCCTGTGCAGGAATTTGGCGAAGGAAACTGTACATGATCCTGCAAAGGAACGTCCACCGAGAAAGGAACCTTTGAATGATCCAGTATAGGTGCCTGTACAGGTTCCTTTGAGAAGTAAATTAATGAGCGGGTTCCTGTACAAAACAAGTATAGGGTCATTTACAGAAAGCCATTGCGAAAACTCATGTCGCTTACAGCAATAAAGTTGCCTTGCTTTTGTTCCTTTGAAAATTGAACTCACTATCGAGATAGCCAAGCCGCTAGGGAACCCTCGCGGATTAGTTTCTATGTAGGTTCATGTATAAAATCCTGAACAAGTTCCTGTACGTGAAATCGCGTCTCAATTCACTCTGTGAAGGAACCTGTACAAGATCATTTAAAAGGTGGCTTTCATACAGGTTCCTTTGCCTGTACATGAACTTTCAGCTGGGAGTATTGTATTATTTACCTCAGGAGCTATCCATAAGTTCCTTAACAAATTGTATGAGGGGGGGGGGGGTCATTCTAGTGTGTATTACACAATGCTGTCAAACTATAAGGAAAAGTGTGAAGAAGCATTACATAGGGGCGGCGTGAAAATTGTCGAAAAATTGCCAAAACCAAAGCGAACGTTGACAATTCTACGTATCTCCTTTTTGCAACTAGTGAATCGATTTCCACCTGGGTTAAATCGTCACGACACTTTTAAAGATTCTAGCAATGATATAATCAATTATCAGAATCAATGAAACATTTGAAGACGTATATAAATACAAATGTAATGAAATTATGAGTCAATAATGACCATATCGTTGGGTGCAAATAAGACTATACCATCATTTGGAGCATATAAAGAATAGACGTAAAACACGAAACCTTGATGGAAAAGACGTGACTCACGGGTGAAATAGTCAGAAAATAAGGACGCGTTTTGGCAAAATATCAAAGAAGTGAGCAGAAGTGGACAAACGCCTAATGAAGTAAAGTTTAAATATATTTTCAAGGAAAATTGCTCCAAAATAACTGTCAATCAATCCAAGACAACATGCGTGAAATTTTACCGTTTAGAACAGGCTTATCAAAATTGATTAGGTATAACAGTTCAGAAAAAAGTGAATTACAGGATATCCGTGAGAGCCAATGTTTTTCAGGAGAAAGATATAATTTTTATAAATAATTTTCAAGCACTGTTGTATAAAGTCTATATTTAAACAAATCCTGCAAAAAAGTTTGAGTAAAAAATAGATTTTACACAAAAAAATGTTTTTTCTATTCTAAAAATTTTATAAAACTGAAAAATAAATGTATAATCAGTATAGTAAAATGCCTGTCTATAGTGTTAATCATAATTACTCTCTGGCTTATTTTTATTTAGCTGTTATTAATACTCTTTCTTTATATATTATTACTAATATACAATGTTTGGATTGAAATGACAAAATTCTTCACCAAAACAATAAAGATACGTTTTTGAAAATTTTGTGCACTTACTCTCTTATTGGTATTATAAATCATATCAACTAATATTTTACAAAAGAATGCTTCAGCCTAAGTAAAAAAATCCTACCCTCTCCTTGTAGCCATTGAAAATTTAGGAAATTAGGAATATATTTCCGGTTATAAGTTTCCATGTGAAAATCTTTGAATGCGAATTCCAGTAAAATTTGTAAATATTTCAATTCTTAACGAATAAAAACTTGCAGAATAATTTGTTTATAATGGAGGCAGTAAAAGTTTAATATGTATATGTCTTTTTAAATACTTAAACTAGATTGCAATCAAGTTATAACGCCATAAGCCTTAGAGCTAGAATATTTCACCTGTATCGGAGATAAGAAGTTCATGTTTAAGGTACCTTATAACTTATAATTATAATTAACATATTAGTGTTAATTGTTAGTTAATAACTATTAACAGTTACTCTTCTGCAAATAATATTATTTTAAAATTGAATCTCCTTTTAAAATGTTAAAATGTTAGTACGTCTATTTATTTCTCAAACTTAGACTTATGTCTTTCTTCGACACGCGACCACAGATACCAATCGCCGCGTCTTTTTAATATAAAAAACAATGGCTAAATCTTTCTAACGCTAATAATTTGCGATTCATTTTTTTAATGCAGAAATCTGTTGATACGTCTAGCTGACTATTTCACTAGTGATTTACGTGTTTTCTATCAAGGTTTTGTGTTCTACGTCTATTCTTTGTATGCTCCAAATGATGGTATAGTCTTACTTGTACCCATCGATATCTGACTGTTAATGGGTTAATAATGGTATGCAATGAATATTAAGCAAGAAAGCAACAAAGAAGTTGAGCTGAACTAATTATAAATAAAAAAGCATGTATATCTAAATATAGGTGAGGTAGAAGTGACGTGATTACCGATGCACACAACACGCGCTATTGCTCACCAATTGGGCGCAGTACGGCACCTGGAAGGATATCCATGATTAGGTTATTTAGATAGTTTCTTTAAATAACTATGTGATCAAGGTTAAGCATAGGTAGGGTCATGAGGTATTCTTAGACCTTGTTTTTCGACTATGTGCGCAAACAGTTATATTCTGTGTGTAAGTGGCAATAGTAAAAAAAATTAGCTTTCTCATTTTTTTATAATAATATACGTATAGGGAACATATTTTTAGTTTTTTTTTTTGATTGTGTGAGTGATGCGCATAATCAATTGAAGGTCTGAATACTCATTACAAATTAACCATTTTTGAATTGATGGTAATGGTAGAAAGCAGAATAATTGAAATATGGGGTGAAACTCGCCAAGTGTTCCATCCTTAACTTTTGCTGTCTCTAATCTTCTTTAAAGTCTATTGGATTATAGTCCTAGTGGATCTCTTTTAAATCTGTTAACTACATATACTATACTTCAAAATTGAGCAATTTTAATGCCATGCTATATTAGGAAAAATCTTGTTTCTTCCCTTTGGCAATCATCATGGCTTTTGGGCTTTTGGGAGGAAAGGGGGTTGGTCATCTCAAGCGTTACGCTAATGTTACAGTTACATACACCTACTATAAAAAAGCGTTATGTAGGGGTGGGGGTGGGGGGGTCAAGATTTTCAGAAAAAAGCATTACGTATGTTTTGAATGGCCCCAAGGAAGTTCTTTTCAAATAATATTTTGAGTTAAATTAAAAGGGTCGCATTTTGAAAAGAACTCAAACATATTTAGAATTGAAAAATAAAGGTGAAGTCATTTAAATTAATTCAAAATCATTATTTTTCCCGTAAAGTTCCTAAAGAACGTTTCCAAACCTCTATTAATAAAGTTACACGCCTTGAAGGATAAAAGAGGAATACAGTTCAGTGGACTTTTAAGAAGATTTCATAAAACAAAATTTTAGGCGCGTAAACTTGACGAATTTCACCCCATATATTTTATCAAAAATAAGGATATAAAAAATAAAGTCTTTGAAAATACAAGGTATTATAAGCACATATCGACAATTTTTTCATATCTTTATAGTTTGAGGTCAGTAGAATAACAACTCGGTAAAGACTATTTCAAGTGGGACCCTGATTTATAGTTAAAATACTGTATTTGAAAGGCTAATTTCAAGTAGACTTTACAAATTCACAGTAAATCCAAGAGATATTTTTTTATCTGAAGTTGGATAAAAACATTGCAAAGAATAGAAAACTACAATTATCTGACGTCAGTTAATATCTATAGGGATGCGGATAAAAAAATATCCGACGTCGGATAATTACAGTTGTCAATTGTTTGCAACTTTTTTATCCAAATTCAGATAAAAAATATCCCTGGGATTTACTGTGAAGTTTTATTCTTTCAGCCTAGTTCGTGATCCAGCCGATTTTGCACATAGGAAAAAGTGTTTGAAGTCAAATGTTTTGAACAAATGTTATAATTATTATTGTAAGAGGTCTTAAACTTTAATTATTTCATTTGGAACCAATTTTAAGTTGAGTGCTTTATCCCTTAGCCAATATTAAAGACTTCGGTTAGATTTCCTAGACAGTCCACAGCTATACTTAAGTTTTTTTTTTGGCTTAATGACATAAAAAAGTATTCAGGAATTTCGAAAATTGTATTTAATAATTTAAATTCTTTAAATAATTTTGTAAAGATATATTATCTTTGTCACCGGAATTCGCATCAACTATGTCCACTACAGTTTTTTACGTATATTTCGAGAATAATACGCTATATTGGCTGTGGTTTTTATTTAAATTCTTCCTAAAAATTGCGGGGGAATGATTTCTCAAGTGATCAAACCATTTTGGAAGGAATTCTTATGAGAAAATTTTTCTAAAAGTAGGTAAACGTGGTTTGTGACTTGTAAACTTCAACTATGTCCCACTAAGTCTATGCTTTGCTAATTAGTATTTGTTTGATTAATAATTTTTTACACTTTGAATCTCGAACTGATTTAGTGTTGCTCGTAAGTAAATTCAAATCCTTTAATGACACAAAGATTATTTAAGGAATATAGTGAACATTCAACTACGTCCACTCACAACTATGTCCATCTTAATGGAATTTACGATTTTTTTTCTAAGAAAATTGATTGTAGGTACATTTTCTTAGCATCTGCTGCTCAAAGTTGTAATATGAAAATGCTTTAATATAATTTTAACAAAAAAATGTGTAAAATTTTCACTTTTGTACAAAAATTTGGCGTGATGCACTTAAATAATTTTTAATATACTTATTAACGCTATCAAATTAAATTAATACGTTCCACATACCTTGTAAATATACCTTTAAAGAATATTATCTAAAAATGGTTGAAAAGAAACCAGTAAAATTAATTCATTTAATAAATGTGAAATACTGCATGTCATCCAGTCACAGCAATATATTATAAGTAACAGCTTTGAATTTAATACAAAGTTTACCTGTGTCCAATTCAGAAGTTAATTTCAAATCACATGGGCAGTTAGAGGTTGAGCGGACAGTTATGGAGGTTTATCCAGGCAAAATGTGAAATCTGAATTTCGTGGATTTCGTTAAATCTCTACATTTCTAGACCCACAAAATCCGAAAAGAGGTTTAACGATGGTGCCTGTCTGTTTTCATTGCCATCGTTATCGTCGTCGCCTTTATACTGAATATTGATAACTTTCGAAAGACCAATCGGATTGGATTGCGCCTTAGCACGTTTTAGGGACAAAAAAGAAAGGTCGAGTTCTTCACTATCCTTTTAGACTAATGGTTCTGGTTTCATCTATAGAAAAAAATACTAAACTATGAAAAATTTTATTTTGCCGTCAAACATGCGAGATAAGAAAAAAATGAACAGAAAATAATTGTTTACCTAAAAAAGATCTACAAGTTTGGTATCTAAGATTTTTTGATAAGACGCGAAGTTCTCGGTTTAATCATAAAAAATATAAATAAAAAAATTTAGTGCACGGAAACTTGACACAACATATGTAGAATAGAATGTTTAATTATATAATTGTTCGCCTAAGACAGTTCTAAAAATTTGGTTTTGGTCATTTTTTCAATAAAAACAGATCAAGGGCGGCAAAGAACTCGTTTCATGAAAAGTCCTTATTCATGGGATCAGACTCATACACATTCCCGACCAGCTCCACGTCTATGACAGGGATGTCCGGGCGTACCAAATCCTCCCGTAAACCCCTGATCACTGGAGAATCAGGGTCTGTTACTACATTTGTGTTGGGAAGCTGCGAGCGAGCAGAAAGAGATTTGACCGTCCGCCAAATCTTAGCCAGTCCAGACGCGGGGTCAATAGATTCACAAAAGTCTCTGAAGGCATTGCACTTCACGTCAGGAATGAATCGTTTAACCTCTCCATCGACGACCTTGTATTCCGCCTTCAGCGCCCACGTCTGGTAGGCCAAGAATTTTTTCCGTATGGCACTCCTCCTGCCCTGAGCCATCTCGCACTCTTTATTCCACCACAGAGGCTGTCTCTTCTGATCGGACCCCCTGGAAGAGGCACGAAAACCGCCATTAGCCTCCAAAGATTCAAAAAACAGGTTTATGAACCTCTCATAGACAGAGCTCGGATTCCCACCCTCCCTTAAGGCCTCGGACAGAGCCGGTACCAACTCCTCCATCTGTCTATTGAACAGGTACGAATCCAGAGATTGAACATTAAACCGATCGGAGACGGGTTTCGCAAGCAGAGGGGTCGCATCGAACCTGCAGAAAACCGGTACATGGTCAAACGAGTAAGAATTGCATCCCAGCCTGCACGTGGCAATCGGAATCAATCCAGGCTCGCAGAAGACAAGATCAAGGTTGTTCGAAAAGGAACCGTATGTTGACAGAAAGGTGGGCTCTGAGTCGTTGAGGGGAACCAGACCAGAGTCGAAGATCGCCGCACACAGCTGCCTTCCCGAGTAATTAGGATTAGGAGAGCCCCACATTGGGGAGTGGGCATTAAAGTCCCCACATAGTAAAGTCCTACCATTCTCAACTATTTTGCCAATCAGAGTCAGCCAGGCATCATATCATATCCCTGCTTCAGGAGGAGCAAACACTGCCGCAACCGCGATTTTACCCAAAGAGGAGGAAAGAGATCGATGTCACCACACCAGGGACCCTCTGTGTCAACCCTGTCGATAGAGAGATCATTTTTAACCAGTATAGGACCCCCCCCCTCCCCAACAGGCCATCCCGACGGTACGACCTGTACGTAAGATACCCCGGAATCTCAAAACTAAGATCCTCAGTGAGACAGGTTTCCGTAATGCACTACAGATCCAGGTCATTCTGGAAGAGGAGGGATTCAATTTTTCCCCTCTTACCTGAAACACTATGAGCGTTCCAAATGGCCAATTTTATGGCAGGAGTGACTACCAAGGACCCTTCTAAAGTACCAAGGATTAGATTTCCAAGTATTTAGGGAATAGCAAGAAGTTCAGAACATTTCAGAGAGGTTTCAAATATTCCAATTACCCCGAAAACCCCCAAAGATTTCGGATAGATTTCGAAGCTTGACAAAAGATCAAAATATTTAAAAATATTACAGACTATAACAATTATTTCAGAAGATTTCAAGGATTTCGGATAAACTCCAAAAATTAACAAAAATTCAGAGTACTTCAAAACGATTCCAAGCATTTCAACCATTCTCAGAATCACAACAGAAACTCCAAATCACCTCCGAAGATATCAAGGATCTCAAAATACTCACAAATACCCCAGAAAGCCTCCAAGATTTCAGATGTATTTCAAAGATTACCAAAAATTAAAATTCCTCTAAAGAAACTGGAGTTAGGTTTAACAAAGTGACGGCACTAATATTCTTGAATAACAAGATAGAGTTTCAAAAATATATAACCCAAATTATATAATTATTAGAGCCTAGCTGCATTTAAGCAGGTCCTTTTTAAACTTGAACAAAAGAAATAGAATATGAATCAAAATTATGTCCATCTAACAGAAACAAATCTAAATAAATCTGACGACTAAAGCAGGAGACAAAAGGACTATTGTCCACCCTCAAAACCCTGAAAATCAAGGTCGTCCTCGGCTAGAGGATCACGGTTAGTCGTCAAAGGTTTCTCCTTGCCTAAGCTGGATAGAGCCCTTCGGATTTGATCACTCGTTTGATTGTTGTCCTCGAATAATTCATTGGACAATTCTCTGAATGAATTATGAGAATGACGGAATCTCTGGCAGTGGTAGCATCTCCTGGGAGGGGATATCACAGGAGTTAGGTTGAACGTATAGTTAGGGATCAAAATAGTGGGTGGAATTTCGGAACAGGAAAACACAAATTCCACTCTCTCGTTCAAGGATCCATCATTGTTGGTTCTACGTCTTACCGAAATTACTGTCTCCAATGTTTCCGATGACATTCTAGCGACAATCTCTTGAATCGAGTATTTAATAGGAATGTCATCAGCAAAATCTTTTTTAACCGTAAGGGACGGCGGGATATATACGTTGTACCCCAGTCCTTTAAGTTCAAGGGAGGTAACCAAGGTATTCGCATCTTGTCTTTCTAAGCGAAAGATTTTGACTCGGTTTTGACCATTTCTGAAAATCTGACAAGGTTTTAACAGAACCCTGTCAATCCTGTCCGACAGTTCGAGAGGGTCATATCTGCCGATATTCCTGCCCTGGACCGTGCTCTCAAGGAAAACCATGTAGGGAGGAGGAGCGGAATCGGGGTAAAGTAAGATTGACGGGACTCCCGGCTTGGACCAAAATAGGAAATTCTCAGGGCAGGGCTTCAAGGGGACAGTATTGCCCCGTATCGATGGGAATGAATCCCTCACGTCACTATAGATTTGCTGAATAGTTGCCACAGAACCAGGAGTAGGTGGCGAGCAAGAGGAATGCGCTTCAGGATATTAGGAACCCTGATCTGGGGGGAACGAAGTTGAATGGAGGTTAGGTTCTTCAAGACGAACTTCCGAAATTTGATTGATAACACCCTGCAAAAATGGACTATCACTTCCGGAATCCGTTCGCTGCTCCTTGGTACCCTCATCAGTGGGTGGAGAGAAAGAACCACGCCTTTTTTTATTTCTGTCCTTTCCACGAAGTCCCCCTTTAGTGAGAGGAGGAGAGGGACGAGGGGGGCGTAGTGCTGTTAAGGAGCCACCCGGTACTCCTGTTCCAGCCCTTAAGTTCCCAGAACCGCACCCACGAATACTGAAACTGGTATCATCTCTTACTGTCCCCAGTCTCATATTGACACGCCGTCCAGGGGTATCAGGCTCCATTGGCACGTAACGCGGCATTGCGCCGAGATCAGAAGTCCAACTTGCGAAATAAAGACTAGTTACTACCGGCAATTGTACGCTCTCATAACAGAAATCCAATATTGAACTTATTTGCCTGTATTCCGAAATTAGAGAACATTAGTCTATCTATAAGCACTACCAGAGACCCGCCCCGCACGAAGAAAGTCAGGTACTACGTAGAAGCATTAATTAAAAATTAAGCATCATTAACCCTAGTCGTGAGTCACTAATCACAAAAAAAACTCTCCTCATCAGCACCACCGGAGAGCCGAAATAAAAGCAGTTATCATCACAAAAGGTACCATGCAAAAACTGTCGGCGAGATGGGGTATGTACGTGTATGCGTACAAACACCTACATAGATTGTGACTTCAGCTCTTGACTACTTAATTAAGCAATACAGGCAGACACATTAAAAGCTAAAAATTAAATTAAATAGAATTAAATCTTTCAAAAAAAAGCATAAGCCCCAAAACAAAACCGAGCCACAACGAGAACCAATCCTGAATAGGTGAGATAGAGCAAGGGGAAATTGGAGGGAAAATTTGGAGGGTAGAGGCGGGAATATGAGACAGAAACGCGTTGCTCGACCGTTGCGAACGATGACAAAGTCCAAACGTTTTAAATTTGACCCGGCAGATAACCTCTACAAGCGATTCAATTTCAGCCAACACTCGCGTTCCAATGGTGTCTTAAATTCCATATTTTAATCCCTCACCATCCAGCAGCAGTGAAGCAGTGAAAGCCCGCAGTAAGCACACAAAAATCCAGGGCGGCGAAAAACTTTTAATATTCCACATTACCTTGTTATGTATTCACATGTTCCCGGCAAGTACTCGTCTTCAAGAAGTCGTTGGGTATAGACAAAGCCATTCTCCGGGCTTACAACTCTCTATTAACCACAGAAGTGAAAAAAGCCGCTTATCCACACCAACACCTTATCAATTTTCACCGCATCATTTAAGCTTCGAAACTCTCAAAGTACACAATGCACAACTGGCGCAGCGAAGCGACGCCAAAAAAAATCAATCAGTTGACTACACCTTTTTTATATTTTTTTTTCGGATTACAAAAAAAGATAATAAGCGCTATTAAAATGAAAATAAAACAATGAATATCTCAATTAAGTCAAGAGTTAAAGAGATTTAAAAAAAACTTGGGGGTTTATGGAAAACAAAACACAAAATTCAAATATGACAATATGTTTTTTTTGTGAGATATAGTTTATACGTTTTTTAAATAGAGGGTTGCAGTACAAAGCTAGATGACCGACATTTTTGACAAAAATAAGCTTTTTGAATTTAAAATTATTAAAAAATCGAGTGCATTTTGTTAAAGGATTTGTTCGAAATCTCATTTTTATTGGAGTAATAAAAAGATTGGTAATTCATAAGTAGATACCTGACTCTCTGCACACATGTCTGCTGTCTTCTTTTTTTTACATGCCTAACCTCTTATCTTTTTTTAAACTTTTTTGTGACCATATTCCTCTTCCTAAAAGTTTTTAAATACTGTAAAATAATAATATACTTTTTTTCAAAGAAAAAACTCTTAAATAAAGCTAGTTGCCACGCTGTTCGCATCAAAATACCGTAATCAAATTCCAACATAAAATGTTAAATCTTCATTTTCTACCAAAAGCCACTTTTATAACTTTTACAACAGTAAGAGTGCGATACCATCATATTAAATCTTTATTTTCCCGGAACAGAATAAGTTTTTTCTCTGGAAACTTTTTTATTCTTATTCAACCTTCCCATATTTCGGGGACAAGTTTTTATTATTTTTGAAAATTGAAAAATAGATTTTTAGTCGCAATCTAGAAACGATTGTCAAAAACCATGAAATTACAACCGCCAAATTCTTGAATGATTTACTCGGAATTGGTTCACTTTTTCTAGGCAAAACTCATCTTCTCTCAATTTAGCAACTCAATATCTCTGGAACAAATTTTTATTTTTTGTTCAAACTGAAAATTACACTTTTTATCGTAATCATCAACCGAGCCTGTTTCATTTTGAGGTTCCTGTCACTTTGAGATTGTAAACTTCCACTTTTTATTTCACGGAACTGAACATTTTTTTAATTTTATTTTTTTGGCCTCAATTCAGAAACACTTCAGCTCGGGAGTAAACTTTTGTTTTTAACTTTAAATTGTGATAAATCCTTTAAATTTTGGAGCTTTACAATTTGAACAGAAATCACAAATTGAATGAATATTTAAATTAAACATTCAACTATTAAAATTCAAATTAATTAAATTTAAATATTATTACGCATTTTAAAACCATCTATTCATATAATTGTGTAAAACGAAAAAATGTTCCTCCGTTAGCCCTGGCTTTTCAGCGAAAAAGTTTGGCTGAGATTTTGTCCATAAAATCCAAGCGACACATTAGCGTAATTAGCTAGAGCATGCGGTTTAGATTTAGGTTGTTTAGGTAGGGTTCGAATTCCCAGCGGGGGTGATTTTTCATAGCGCTGTGCGTGCGATTATGTTTGTAAGTGTCGGTGTGTGCAATTGCGAAATTTCAAAAGAAAATCAAGTGCAATTATTATAAATAAAACAATTTTTTCGCAAATTTATTTATCTGTTTCAAGCTGCTGTAATGGATGGGGCAATATGGGCCGCGGAAATATTCCGCATAAAGCCGGATAAAAAACCAGATAATCCAAATTTATTACACCATATAAGAATCCGTATAGACCCCGACAAAATACCGCATAAGGCAATATGTACAGCGGAAATATTCCGCATAGAGCTGGATAAAGAAACAGATAGGCCAAATAAAATAGGGCTGGACATCGACAATATTTCGTATACAAGCAAATAAAAAACCGGATAGAAAAAATTGTATACACCGACCAAGTTCCGCATAGAGCCAAATTTAAAACCAGACACAAATACCGTATAAGTATCCGGATAGTCATATGAAAACTGCATAGTGTTTTACTGGACACCGAAAATATTTCGCATATAACCGGATAAAAAACCAGATAGAAAAAATTATATACACCGACTAAGTTCCGTATAGAACCGTAATTAAAGTCGGACACAAAAACCGTATAAGTATCCGGACAGAATCGGATGAAAACCGTATACGGCTTTACCGGACACCAAAAGTATTTCGTATAGAACCGGATAAAAAACCAGATAGAAAATGTTGTATACACCGACCAAGTTCCGCATAGAACCACATTTAAAACCAGACACAAATACCGTATAAAAATCCAGACAGATGCGAAGAAATTCCGAATCCTATCCGTCTTTATCGGATCTTATCTGTCATTTTAAGCAGGGAAGTCAATAGGCTTTCAAGGCTTCCGAGGGTCATCACTAACCCACTATAAATTTTAAAGAATGTTAATATTATTTATCTTCATCGTATTTTTTTATGTGCTAATAAGTTTATCTGCAATAATTATGTTCTTTGGATAGCGAATCTAGAAATGTTGTCCATTTTTTCCTATCGCCAACAGTTCACTAGATACTTGTAGAAATGGACAGTTTAAATCTTTTTATGGACAATTTTATATGCATGTAGTTGTTGAGACCGACAGGTTCTAAATCTTAGTTTAAATATCAGTTATTATAAAATGACAAGTTTCATTGGTTGTAAAATTTTGATCCTTAGCAGATGTCAACTGTTTATTCCCAACCTATCTGAGAATGGCAGATCCGGACGGTAGTAATAAAACCAATACATAAATTATTATCAGTCTGTGTCTCAAGACAAGTCTACCAGGTCTTGTCTTGGCATAGCTACATTCATAAATGCAAGACAAGTCTGTATATCCCCAATGTCTAGCTGGTGAGACGGAACCAGGCATCATGGTCCTGAAGACATTGAAGAAATTCGCTGGTAAGACGGAACAAGACATCATGGTCCTGAAGAAATATTGAAGACATTCAAGGCAAAATCAAGACCAAATATTTTTAACCGGGTCGTATATTACTCTTTCTTCCATATCTTCAATATTTCACAATATTATTGTTATTTCACTGGTGGTAACTTTTTAATTGAAAGACATCATCAAACCAACTACCGTTCTTTCAACAGATATTTTAATTAACTCTTTTTCTATATTGTCAATTAAGCAAGCTCTTCCAATAAGCTCAAAAGTTATCACAAAAAAACGTACAATATAGCTTCTGATTATTATTAAGAAAATACTTGTAGAATGCTCTCGAAACTTTTTGCAGAGGTGGATAGAAAATCATGATGTCTATCCATACCTTCACGAAATCTCGTATGTGTATTAGCGTCTAGAAAATTCGAAGCCCTTCGCCTTTACATGTCACTTACACAGAGGTATATCACTGCAGAAACGTTTTGAAACGTTTTGAAGGCAACATGAAAACTACACGGTGCGAGGTTAGAATTTAGTAGAAAATTATTAATACTGAACACCCATCCAAAACTGTCACATACACAAACCTGAGGAATCTACACAGAAACTTGTCAATGTATTTGGAAGTTAGGTTTTGCGTATATAATTCTTCGTGATATACATCTTTTTAGATTTTTCAAATACTTTCTACAGTTATTCTAATTACTTTATTCACAGTCTAGTGTCAAATAATTCTTCTTGAACGTGAAAAAATGAATAAGTCGAATGAGTCAAATGAGTGTTTCCATAAATATGAAATGGTCCACATGCCCAAGAGACAGTATACTAATTTAGTCACGGGGTTGGGGAGCGAGGCACTGGTATAGGAACTTCCGGTAACAAACCTTGACTTCCATGCTAGGAGTTTCTGGGGTACTTGCTAGTGACATTCTATTCGCTTAGTTTTCCCTCGTGAAAAGAAAGACCAACTTAAACTTATCTTTGCTGGTATATGTATCACAAAAAATTATGTTTAGCGGTAATGATCAAGCAGCTTTTTTTTATTTTAAAAATTTATGTTCTAATTTTTTATTTCAAAATTTTCTGTAAAATAATAGAAAATGTATGTAAACTATTATAACTAGTGAAACAAAATATATGTCAAGTAAGTGAATACCTCATAGTACCCACTTAGATCCAATTAGAAAAATTTAACAAAAGCACATAAGTACCCAATAAGACCGGTTAGAAACCAATTTAAAATAAGAATCCTATTAGAAACCAGTTAGGACCATGTAAGATGCTATCTGCATCCTATACGTTTTCTAAACGGCTTCTATTGATTCCTAACTGTCATTTTTACTAGGGCAGTTGACTTTCAACCGGCGAATGATCCTTTTGGTTACATCTGAAATTCAACCTAGTTTTTTACTGAAATTCAGATTCTTGTATTACTGTGAAGGTAGTATATATCGATCATTTTTGCTCGACAGCCAGTCATTTATGGAAAGCGTTGGTGTTTCGCGATTAGAAATATCATCTCTAATTCTCTGTACCATTTATTTGATTGATTTAAAATACTCATCCGTTGCTTTTTCAAAACTGGGGCCAACTCACAAGGTGCATCTTCTTCTTGTTCATTTTCGCTGACGAAATGATCTTGATCAATTCATTTGAGTTGAAAAGGGCATGGAATTACATTTTCCCAATAGGTTTTTTTTACTTGAAATATGGTGGTATAAATGAATCAATAAATTAAAAAATCATTATATTCACTAATAAATTAATGAATAAATAATGAAATTTTGTGAATTTTATATTAAAGAAGACACAAAAACATATTTTGGAAATGCCACATTTCGGTCCATTTTTTTTACCGAATTTAAAAATTTAAAAAAAAATTGGTTAAAAAAATATTAAAAATTATAGAAATTAATAACTTAGATGAACAAAAACTTTCACATGCCTTTGTCCCTTTGGCTTAAGTGAATGCACATGACGAAGGTGCTTATTTAAAGCCGATGCTGAATGGTTGTAAGAGCTGTCTTTTTTGCATATTTTGCATTGTGCAAATAGACCACCTGGCCGTTCAGACACGAATTCCCAAACCCAACTTGTTTTTTAACGTTTCGGGCGTTCTGACATTTTGGTTATTTCGTTTGATTCTCAAATAAGGGTTATGAAACCATCCCATTTTCGTGGTTTGTTTTCTTTGCATTTGAAACTTGATGTCAAATGAGAAATCCATGGTGAAATCTTTAAAACCCAAAAAAATTCGTCGGGTACCCGGGTATTACTGGACTACCCGCGTATCCGGGTACCCGAGATTTTTGTTATTAGCCGAGTACTCGGGTACCCGAGTAATACCCGTGATCTCGGGTACCCGGGTCCCCGAGTATCCGTGTAAATATACAAATACCCGTCATGAAGTCCTAGCTCTACTTTTAATAATTATAATGCCATATTACTTTAGCATTACTTTAGCATTACGCTGTAGCGTAATGCTTGCGTTCGGCCAGTCCGCCAGGGTTCACATTTGAAACTTATTAAGTATGGAAGGTCATCATCCTTTATATTATACCACTTCACAATCAGAAAGTAAAAAGAGGTTTATCGACAATTTTCCATAAATGTTTCCTTTTTTAATTACATAAAATTTCTACGTACTCGTTTTCGAGTCCCAGATGTTTCCGACCCTGCAGAAGGAACCTTATTACTTTTGACGTGCTTCCTTACCTAACCATTAATAACAAATAAAGAATAATAAGAGTATTATGTCAATAATTTACAAGTATAAAGTGGAAGTATCTAAATTTTTCTACTTTAATTGGACAATTTTAAATGAAAGGCATGTGAGACTTTTCCGATTCTTACCTTACCGACATTCTTTTGGACCATACTAATTCGACACAAGACGAGCTATCAAACTGAAAGTTTGGAAGATAGAGTTGTCAAATAAGTAAGAATTAGTGAAGAAATATTCTTCTTTAACTTTTCATTACATATCTTTAGCAACAAAATGCAAAAGCTTTCATTCAAATAGGTGGAACGTCGTCGGGTTTCCAATTTTGTCATTTTTAACGTTTAACGTGACTCCTTTAAAAATAACTAAATAAGACTCAGGAACGTTTATGTACCTATACCAAACTTCTAGCTCGATGTCTCATTTCGTTATGGAATTGGTACGATCACAAAAAATGCCAGCAAAGTAGTAATCGAATAAGTACCGCATGACGTTAAATGCCGTTAAAATACAAAAATTTTACCTTTGCTAAATGGAACAGTTCAAAGATTTCTGGTTACAAAATATCAGTCGACGCTATTATTAACGCTTAACTTCAAAAATCAAATGTTCAGAATTATGACAATTCAAGAAATTTTGAGTTAAAAATATTCAAAATTGAACGATTTAACTTTTTTTGTAACTGAACACATTTAAGTTCGAAGTTATATTATGTCCATTTAAAGAGTTTAAATCGTTTCCAACTGATTATTATTCTTAAATTGTTATTTATAAAGAAAACAGAATACTTTAACTAACAAATACAGAATTGTTTACATGGAAAAACTACGTCGAATAAATTCAGTTTCAAATTGTTTACTTTTGAACATTTAATTTGTAATTGCTCATTTTAAATGAAAATATTAAAATTGTTATTTTTTACAACTGAAAACGTGTAAACCTCGAACTAAAAAATAAATTTTGAAGAAAGTATTTTAAATTTCAGGAAAAATGATTAATTCTAAGCAAAGTAGTCAATTTTGCAAGCAAAGAGACCAATTTTGAACTAAAATGATGAACCTTCAACAACAAAAAAATACATTTTGAACGAAATGGATGAATTTTCAATTAGGTAGTTTAATTTTCAACACAAAAATATTGATTTAAAACGAAGGAGTTAAAGAATATAACAGGTTAAGCATGTATAAGCTGCCCCCGACCGAATCTGTTCGACATTTTCGCCCTGAGTTGGTACTAATATAAGGTTCAATTCCTTGGAATATTATTTCTCAGAAATCATTTTATGGGAGTCGTGGGGGTGAGTAGAAAAATTGAAAAACCTCTTTTTCTCGAAAACGGGTGGACCGAGTTTGATAGAGAAGAAATATGTTATGGGTCCCATTGAAGGGATGTTTCAACAAAATTATGGAACATTTCAGACAAAAAGAAAAGGTCAAAAAAAAAATCTTCAAAATTTTTTCGATTTTTTTTTTAATGGGAAATTCTTCAGGTATAATCACCGTTTTTTGCGTAAAAATACCCTGAATGATGTGGCAGAATATGTGAAAGTTTAAGATCAATCGAAAAAGCTGCTCATGGTAAAAAAAATTAAAATCTACAGCGTACCACGTTAAATGCACGTCCGCTGATGTATAATAAGGAGTCTGCAAACTTACGCTGGCATTAGACTTGAAACACTTTCGAAATGCTCGAAAATCAGACAAAAATTGTCCCAAAAATAATAGCACCTTCTATTCATCCAATATTCTGATCTGATGTTCTTTCATATTTCATTTATTTTGTCTCCTGAACTCTTGAACTTAGACATTTCCTCACTGAACAAGGTTTTGGTATTGAACTGTTCCAGATTGTCACCTTTCTTTTTATTCCCTTATTTTCAGTTTGCGCGTATGGCGTTGACCGGCCCCGAAATAGCCAGGTAGTTCAACAGGTAGCCTCAACTTGTCTGCCAATGAGCGCTTGCCATGGCATGAAGTAGCGTGAGGTGTTGCGGAGGCGACCTTCGTTCTGTCTGCTCACGCCGCTCGCTGCGAAATTTTCTCACTTTCGCTCGTTTTGTCAAATGTTTCCCGTTCTCGTGGATAAGAAAGCAATTCCTCATCGTTCAGGGTGAGGTTTCGGTACATGAATAGTATTTGAGATTAGAGAAGCTTCAGTCATTCTTTTTATTATTTGAAGTTCTTCCTCAGATCTTCTCTTATCTTTTCCTTGTTTAGATTTGAGAAACTCAAGTCATTTATTTTCTCATCTGAGTTTGTTCCTCCGACCCCGATCTTTTTTTCTTCTTTCTTCGTTTTTTTTACTGTTTCCTAACAGTATAGGGAAAGGTTTTCGTTAAGGAATAGTGGTTTGGATTTGAGATTCGTCATTGTTTCGAGTTGAACACGCTACTTGTGCTTTCATTCGCTTTGTCACCTGAACTTATTCTCTTGTCATATTCATTTATTTTCTCTCCTGAAGCTGTTAGTTCGATCTTTCTTTGTTTTTGTCGGCAGTCAGGTTGGTTCTCACAACCTGCTTTCTTTTGTATAAGCAGTATATGGTATTCGAGAAGCTATTCCTCAACGAAAACCTTTCCCTATACTGTGAGGAATAATGAAAAAAACCGAAGAAAGAACAAAAGAAGATCGGGGTCGGGGGAACAAAATCAGATGAGAAAACAAATTACTTGAGTTTCTCATATCTAAACAAAGAGAAAACAAGACAAGAATTGAGAAAGAACTTCAAATCATAAAACGAATAACTGAAGCTTCTCTAATCTCAACTAGTATTCCTGTACCGAAACCTTACCCTGTACGACGAGGAATTGCTTTCTTAGCCACGAAAACGCGGGGCATTTGACAAAACGAGCGAAAGTGAGAAAAGTTCACAGCATGTCAAGATCGGAAAGACAATGCCCAAAATATGTAACCGAAGGAGCGAGCGGAGCGAGCATAGATAACGAAGGTCGCTTCCGCAACTCCTCACGCCACTTCATGCCGTCGTAAGCGCTCATTGGCAGGCGAGTTGAGCCTGAAGGACTACCTGGCTATTTTTGGGCCGGTCAAGGCCATACTCGCAAACAGAAAGTCAGGGTATAAAAAGAAAGGTGACGCATCCGGAACAGTTTCAACACCAAACCTTGTTTGGTGAGGAACTGTCTGAGGAACGTGAATATGAACGAATATGAAAGTCTAATGCCAGCGTAAGTTTGCAGACTCCTCATTATACATAAGCGGACGTGCATTTACTCCCATAAAAATGATTTCTCAGATACGATCTTCAAGGGAATTGAACCTAATATTAGTACCAACTCAGGGCGAAAATATCGAACAGATTCGGCTTGGGGCAGCTTATACATGCTTAACCTGCTATGCTCTTTTAAACTAAAGAGATAAACTTTTAAATAAAAAATCAAGCTTCAACAAAAAAATACATTTTTAACAAAGTAGATCCATTTTCTTTTAAAAATAATTATCTAAACTAATTTTTTGGAGCGAGCTTCCAAGTAGTTTCTCCTTTTTCTTCGACTGTTGATGTAATATCAAAATTTGAAAGTTTAAAAGCTTTTTCTTTCTTCGGTCTCAAGGTTCAATAAATACAAACACAAAAAACGACTTTAGTCGTTTAAAAAGAAAATCATTTTTATTTTCAACGTTTAGGCTCTCACTGCGGGCCTTCATCAGGAAAGTTTCCATTTCTAAAATAAATAGTGTTTTCATGATAAATTAAAACTAAAATACAATAACCTACTAAGTAACATAAAAACAAAATAATTTTTGTTATCAGCTGTCATTAAAAATTACGCAGTACCAAACAGTTACATTTTAGAGTCAAACATTTAACTCATAAAAGGTTCCATAACGTGAAGATTTAACACTCACGTCGAAAATTTATGTTGCCAAAATCTGAGCCTCACAAAATTTGTTTGAGAGGCTCCAAACCAAGTCGATTACATTTTAAAGAGGAGAAAGTTCCAAATAATAAATAGGACGATGACAAAACAGACATTGAACTGATATTGACATTTATGCTCTAGATGATACTAGGTGAATGGACGATAAAGCACAGGTCAAATTTTCATTGAACCAACAGATGAGAAAAACACGTCATAGCTCTTATATTCAAAATTGTGAATTAAATTTTATTTTAATATCAAGCTTAATGTATAATGCATTGATACATCTGGTTAATATTCAATACTTCAGTCTGAAGATTGATTGAAATTTGTGTAAATTTTGTTATAAAAATAGATTCAATAATTCGCCGCTTATAAATGTTTTCTTCTCTAGCTAAAATTCTAATGTTATTGAAATTAAAATAAAAAAATGGGCAAAATTCCATGAATGTTGAGAAAAACCTGTGTTTAAATTTCCAATTTCGCAATCTCTTTTATGTTCAGCAACTCTTGTTTTTAATCTTCTGCCAGTTTCCCCGATGTAGACTTTATTGCAACCAGTGCATCTAATTAAGTATATGACACCTGATAAACTTTCAATCTTTTCCGAACCTTTTTTATTCAAAACAAAATTATCCAGAGTGTGGTTATTTTTAAAATAAACGTGAATGTTAAATTTTTTTAAAGAACATTTTAGTCTTTCAGAAAGTCCGGGAACAGAAGGTAAGGTAACCTTTAAATCTGTTTTTGTTTTCAATTTTTCTGACCATTTTTTATGCTCACTGTTTTTGTGTAAACTATTGTAAATTTCGTGAATTCTTACTTTCACAACACTTTCTATTAAGGGAAGTGGATAATTATTCTGCAATAGAGTGACGTTTAAATTGTCTAAATTTTCTTTCCTAAATTTTACATTACTTAATTTTATACATCTGTCTACTGAACCTTTAATCAAACCAATTTTCTGACTGAACAAATGGTGAGAATCATTATTATTTAAATACCGCCCAGACCATGATGGCTTTTTGTACCAATTAGTTATCAAATTACCTTCAGGTGTTTTAATAATCAACGAATCTAAATAATTTAAAGAATTATCATTTTTAATTTCGTTAGTGAACTGGATAGAATCATCAATACTGTTGAAAGTGTTTACTACATCTAAAATTTTATTGGTTGGTATAATCAAGAATACATCAGCCACATAACGTTTATATAAGATTGATGTAAATTTTAATTTTTCTAATGCTCTCCTTTCTATATCTTCCAACACCAAATTTGAAACAACGGGAGACAATGGAGATCCCATCGGACAATTTGACACTTGTTTACAGAATTTATTGTTAAATGAAAACACTGCATTATTAAAAACAGTTCTAGTTGCGATTAAAATCACGTTTTTTGATATTTTAGTTAAGTTACGATGTAAATTTAATTTTTCCTCTATGCAATCCAGAGCCAAATGTAACGGAATATTATCAATCGGTTATCGGTCGGTAAAACAGAGAGGTCGGTAAATTTGAGGTGCTGTTTCATGCTAAGTAGGTAAAACAGTGAGGTTGGTAATTTGGATCTCTGCTAAGTTCACGTCATAAGGTTCGTTTCCGTGCTAAGTGACCATCGATCGGCAAAACAGTTTATTACAATCGGCCGGTAAAAGAGGTAAGACGGTAATTTTTTATGTTAGCATTTGAGCATATGTCGGTAAGGTAGGGAACCATGTTACTATCAGTCTGTAGAACAGTGATGTTTGTAATGTTGAGGTTCTGTTTCATGCTAAGTCAGTAAAATAGTGAGGTTGGTAATGGAGATTCTTGCAAAGTTAGCATTACGAGGTTCTGTTCCATGCTAAGAGACCATCAGTGGACAAGGTTCTGTTCCAAGCTAAGTTTAAGGCTCTGTTCCAGGCTGAGTTACCAACATCAGGTAATTACCATCGGCAGTAATGATTAAGAATAAATGATTAAGAATGGCTAAGAATGATGATGATGAGGAGGCGAAGAATGAGGAGGAGGATGAGAATGAGGAGGAGGAGGAGGAGGAGGAGCTATCCTATCTTCAACGTTGTATATTGCTTCATACGGATCCAAACGATCTTGTATATGATCTGCAATTTTGTATTAATAGTAACCATTCGATACAAAGCCTTGAGTGCCTAGCAATTTTAAATAAATTGCGTTAAAAACATGTAATATATTAGTGAATACTTTTATAAATCTAGGTCAAGATTTTTTATAATGAATGTGATCTATTAAAATTGTTTTAAGATTGTTGTTGGATACAAATTTAGATTGAACGAATGAAACTATGTGTATTTAATCCTAGTTCCCTATCCTGTTAGAGTAAGTCAATAAATTAATTAGCTTATTTAATTATTCAAGTTATTAATTATTTTTACCCTAATTAGTTTTACCTTGGTTTAATTATTGTCAACTCAATTTAAATAATTTTATCTTGGTTCAATTAGTTTCGGCATAATTTAATTATTTTTATTTTAGTTTAATTAGTCATAAGTTATTGAATTTAGTTTATAGTTATTTTCTATTAATTTTCAAATAACCTTAATTAGTAACTTACGATTATGGCTGAAACCTCACACTGCGCATGCGCAAATGATCACTTTTTTAAATTGATTTGTTTTCATGAATTGAATCCTTCACAATGTTCATAGAGTATGAGTGCGCGAAATTCAAATTGATAAAATGTAGGTTGATCGAAGCTATAGTATTAGACTGCGCATGCGCAGAGTTCCGCCTACAGGTTAGATTACTGATATCTTCTTCATCTATTTGGATTGGACCTCTCAGTTTCGAAAAGCGATAAGTATGAATTGTTCTTCGAAATCATCGGACTCTCTCTCTCTCTCTCTGTCTAACTCACACGATAGAAAGAGAGACGTTTTGAAACCTTCGTTTCGAATTCTCATGCATCTCGTTGTTCATCTCACATGGTAAAAAGAGAGTTCCGATTGACTTTAGACGTCGGTGTCTCAGTGCAGGGAATTCCGGCGCGGTGCTAGGAGGCTCCTACTTGCAAATAGAGGGAAAGCCTACATCTTTACAGTTGTAGGACATTCATTTACATATTAATTCAGATTCTTATCTTTTTATATATATTTTGGATCATTGAAATGTTAAGAGAAGTAGCCATATAGTTATATCTTAGTCCATAAGAATTATAAAAAATGACTAGGTAATCTCAGTGCGGCACATGTAGAAATAGACGACTCCTGCGTATAAAGTAGACGCATGACACTTGCAGGGGATATCTGTGGACGTTGGGGGAATCCCAGTTAGCATTGGAGCGACACAGCGTTTTTTCTGTAACGTACTGAGCACATACAGACACATGCATTACCTCCTGCTGATATGAGTGCTGGATAAAAGTACTGAGTGACGTCATCAGTTATTTACACGCGATTGGTAAGGTAGGCTCCTGATGTAGCGACGGAGGCTGGATCTATAGCTGGGGATGTGTACTATTAACGGCCAATGGTAATTACCTGATGTTGGTAACTCAGCCTGGAGCAGAACCTCAAACTTAGCTTGGAACAGGACCTTGCCCACATTGTTTCCTACCTTAATAACCGATAGTAAAATGATAATATAAAAAATTACCGACCTCTCTGTTTTACCGACTAATGGTAACATTGGTCACTACCTTACCGACCGATTATGTGATGATAATATGAAAATTTACCGACTTCCCTATTTTACTTATGGATGGTAACATGACTTGCTACCTTACCGACATATAGTAAGATGATAATATAAAAAATTACCGACCTCTCTGTTTTACCGACTTGTTCCCTAGCATTGTTCCCTACCTTACCGACCGAGGGTAAAAGGATGATATAAAAAATTACTGGCACCCCTGTTTCACCGACTAATGGTAACGTTGTTCCCTACCTTACCGACATATAGAAAAATGATAATATAAAGAATTACTGACTTCCATGTCTTACCGACTGATGGCAATATTTTCCCTACCTTACCGACTGATGGTAAAATGATAATATAAAATAATTACTGGCCTCACTGTTTTATTGACTGATGGTACTATTGTTCCCCACCGTACCGATATATGCTAAAATGCTAACATGAAAAATTAGCGACTTACCTGTTTTGCCGTCAGATTGTAATAAACTGTTTTGTCAATCAATGGTCACTTAGCACGATACCGAACCTTATAATGTTAACTTAGAAGGGATCCAAATTACCAACCTCACTGTTTTATCGACTTAGCATGGAACAGTATCTCATAATGTTATCTTAGCAAGGATCTTAATGACCAACCTCGCTGTTTTACCTACTGAGCATGGAACTGAACCTTAAAATTACTGACATCTCTGTTTACCGAGCGATGGTACAATGCTATAACAGCAGGTATCTGCATTACCGACTGCCGGTAACTCAGCATGGCACAGAACACTCCCTTGGTCGGTGGCGCCATCGTTTGGCGTCGGTAACTAGCGGAGGTGGCACCATCTCTCTGAATTTGATCTCGTAGCCGCCTAGCCCTACTACTGACGAACAGTTCTTGAGCTACTACTTGTCCTCTGGCAGGCAGGACCTCCTGCTTGCCGAACTCCAGCATGAAACTTCGGCTACTGCTCCCTCCGGCCGCCGCAGGAAGCAGTAACTTTGGCCGGATTTCTACTGCTTATCCAACTGTAAACTCCGGCGTCAGGTGCCTGAAGCCCTAAACCCTTTTCTTCTGCGTCTTCTGACTCTTTTTTCTAATACCTTATTTCCTTTTCATATTGAGTTCAGAATTGAAAGCTAGTAATTCAATATTGAAAATATAATATTTTTAAATTTCAATGTTTTCCTCAAATTGATTGTTAATAGTAGCGACTTGAAATTCACATGCAAATCACATATGTGTCTTTCTCTGAGTGCATTATTACATTATCATTGTACATCATTAATTACGCAGTTAAACAGTGAACAGTACTGTTTTAAATATTTCTGTGTACACTATGTTTCATGACAAATTCACATTCCCTAAGACTTTTCTCGTCAATAATGATCTATTATGTTGAAAAATCGGGTAATTGTGAACAAAAATATGAAAATATATCCAAACAATTATTATATAATGAAGAACAATAATATTATATTGCTTTTATTATAAAAGTATAACAAAATATTGTAAAAATTTTAAAATTGATTATTCCTTTACAATTTGAGTTTGAAACGTTAAGCGAATTAGCGAAACATGAAAAAGATTTTTTAACGCTTAAAAAATATATCCAATAGGGACACTTTTCGGTCCTTTTTAAAATCCGCTTTCAAAAATTCAGTTACGTCCTTTTGTCATCATTATCCGAGTTCGAGTATCATGGAATCTGAAGGTAAAAAAATTACAACATTCCTATACTTACTTTCAAATATTTAATATTTTTGACGAATATAATTTGTCATTATTAAATTAATAAATGAGATGGACAGACACACTGTTAGTGCTAAGTGACAGTGCCCAGTAACTGCTAAGTACCGTAAATGAATTAATCAAGAAAAAAACATAGGACAGGCCTCAGACTCACTTTAGAGATAAAAAATAGTGTGAATAGTGTCAAAACAATTTTTAAATAGTGTCGAAATTGTTTTTAAATAATTTCAGAATAGTGTCATGACATTGTGCAAATATTAAAAATGAAATTCAATGTTTATTAAAAATGTTTTTCTTTAGTCTATAATTCATTAAATTGCAACTGAATTATTAAAATCAAATGAGAAAATCCAACTATTTTTGGTTGAAAGTTCATTCGTCTCAGTTGAAAAGTACTATTAAATTTTTCGTTAAGAATTCATCTTTCTTATGTGAAAATTTTATTATTTGGTTCGATATTGAATTATTTGATTGAAATCTCAACAATTTTGTTTGAATGTCATACTTCTTGGTTGAAAATTCAAAAGTTTTGCTAAAACGTCGTATTTTTGGCTTCATAATAAAGTAGTTTGACTGAAAATTCTTTTTCTTGACTAAAAAATTATTTTTTGATAGAAAATTCAACTATTTTGTTGAACATTCATCTTTTTGGTTTGATGGTGTATATTTTCTGTAATAGTTTCATCTTCTTTTTGTTAAAAATGCAACTGTCTGCTTAAAAATTGATTTGCTTCAATTGAAAATTAACTTATTGATTAAAATGTTACATTTTCAGGTTGGAAATTGAACTGTTTTGTGAAAAATTTATATTTTCGGCTCGAAAATTAAACAATTTAACTACTTGGTTAAAAATTGATGTATTTTGTTGAAAATTCTTATTTTTTGGAAGAAAATCCATTTTTAGTTAAAAATGCAAGTTATTAGTTGAAAATTTATCTGTTTTAGATGAAAATGTAACTATTTTGTTGACGATTTGTCTTTCTTGGTCAAATACAACTGTTTTTTATTTGAAATTAAAATCTTTTTTGTTGAAATATCAACTATTACATTTTTTATTGAAAAATTATCTTTTTAGATTAAAAATTCAACTCCTTGGTTGAAACTTAAACTACTTTTTTGAAAGTTAATTTTTTTTTGTTGGAGATTCATAATTTTAGTTGATAGTTCACTTTGTTTTTTTGGTTAGAAATTATTTGTTTACACTGAAAATTCAACTTTTTTGTTAGAAACTTAACTGATTGGTTGCAAAATAACTTTTAGGTTGCAAATTAATTTTCTCGGGTAGAAAGTTCAACTGTTTTATAGAAAAATCGTCTTTTTGACTTGAAAATGTCAGAACTTGGTTTATAATTCAACTATTTAGTACAAAATGTAACTCTTTTGTAGAAAATTTCTTTTTTTATTGAAAATTAATTTTCCTCAATAAAAATTACATATGATATTTGGTTAAAAATTTATCCTTTTTAGCTTCAAAATTCAAATATTTAGTTCAAAATTTTTAGAAACGAAACCAAATAGACTGAAAATCAATCAAATATTTAACTGAAGATTTATGTAATTTCTTGAAAATTCCTATTTTTTGCTAGTAAATTAAACTATTTGGTTACAAAGGACAATGTTAAAAATCGATTGATTTTCGCCCCGCTCCGGAAAGTTCTCTAGCTATTAAAAATCGCTTTAATAGGCATGCATTTGTTGGGAATACATGTTTAAAACTGGCGTACTCTGGGGAAATTGCTACAGTTTGTCATACATGCGTAAAATCATATAAACCTTGTTTAAAAGCTGGAGGTGGATTCAAAGACGATACTGGTCGTATCTCTGAATACGGACAATTTCTCCGCAGTGCGCCTATTTCATACGTATATTTTCATAAAATAAAAGGCTACTGGAGTCATTTAACATAGCTGGAAAATGTTCCGGAGCGGGGCGAAAATCAATCAATTTCCAGGAGTCCACCTTCAGCGGTTAAACAAGGTTTATATGATTTTACGCATATATGGCAAACTGGAGCAATTCCCCGAAGTACGCTGGCTTTATAAATGTATTCGCATCAAATACACGCCTATTAGAGCAAATTTAAATAGCTAGAACACGTTCCGGAGCGGGACAAAAATCAATCGATTTTTAACATTGTCTTTTATGCATTATGTTGAAAATTCATATTTTCTGGCACAAGATTAATCTTCTTAGTTGAAAATTGAACTATTTGGAAAAAAATATATGAATTGGGATTAAAATTCGTATTTTTTGGTAGAAAATCAATTTTTTTGTTAAAAATGCAATGTATGGTTAAAAATTAATCTGTTTTAGTTGAAGATTGAAGTATTTTGTTGAAAATTCTTATTTTTTTGGTTATATTCAACTGTTTTTTATTTAAAATTGAAATCTTTTGTGGTACAAGTATAAATCCTTACATTTTTTGTTAAAAATTAGTATTTCCAGGTAAAAATGAAACTGTTTTGTTGAGAATTCGTCTCTTCGGCCAGAAAATTCAACTACTACGTTGAACGTTGAACTACTTTGTTAACAACTAATGTTTTTGGTGGAAAATTCAGCATTTTAGTTCAAAATTAATTTACTTATTTGAAAACTTGACTATTTTATTAAAAATTCTCCCTTTTTGTTATAAAATCAATGGTTTTAACTAAAAATTTAACTACTCTATTTTTTGCTAAAAATGGATCTTTTTTAGTAAAAAATTCAACTACTTGGTTCACAATTCATGTATTTTATGGACAATTCGTGTTTTTAGTAGAAAGTTGATCTTCTTGGTTTGAAAGTTAACTATTTGGTGTAAAATCGATGTGTTTTGTTGAAAACTTGTATTTTTGGTAGAAAATTAATCTATTTTAGTTTAGGATTCAAATAGTTCGTTGGAAATGCATCATTCTTGATTTTATTTAACTGTTTTCAATTAAATTCGCAAGAAATTTCTTTTCCTTAAATAAACTTTTTATAAATATTACATTTGAATTGTAATTGTTGCTTGGTTAGGTCTTTATTAGGATGGAACCGAAGCACAAAATATCTAAATAAAATGTTGATAAAGTTAAATATTACAAAGATTTCATGAGATTTATTTAAACGAAACATACGATTCCCAATCCTACTATTCCTATTTTCCTAAGTGATTGAATACTTAATCCAAAGGGAATTAGAAGAAAAGGGAGAAACTCATGAAATCCTTGAACAAGAAACTGCAAGAGATCCGAGAATAATGTTACAATATATATATATATTGGAATGCTGCAATTAAATTATACTTAAATAATAAAAATTACCACATACCTTCGGCACTGCTTCCTGAAAATCCTATAAAATCTACAATTTATCTAATAATTCATATTCCCTATCTTTATTAATTTTGTTGAGCGCCAGGCCTGTTTGAGGCCACTTAAATTCTCAAAATCCATATCTCAAAATTAATCAAATGAAAATCTAAAAATCTCAAAGAAAACAAGAAACTAAACTCAACTCAAAGAACGCAGTGTACCGGCGTCAGCTACCGTGTCAGTACCGTGTAGTCAGCTCAGGCTCGGTAGTTGGGCGTGTTTCGCAAATAAAGACGGTTCAAAACATCAGCAACACAATAATCTTGTATTCAAAACAAATACTAGTAATTTATTTAATTAAAATAAATTCAAATAATAGTAAGCCAGGTTTAACAATCATTGCTTTACTACATTTCGAGTCTCGACATATTTCAAAGATTCATAATCCTAAAATCAACCTGTGTACCTGAGACGAAGAAAAAGGGTCGCGAATGTAGAAACATAGAAAATGGGGTGTCGAAGGGCGGTTTTGAAATCTGGTCAGGAGTAGGTAGTGAATCACATGGTAGTCAAGGGGTCGGTTTAATTATGAATGGTGTATTTTGTTTTGCGAACCGAAAATCATGTCCGAGTTAAGAAGTGATTCGTCGTATGGTGGAGAGTCATTGTTGTGATTATAAAAAAAATAATAATAAAATATAGCGTATTCCGTAAAAAAAATCGAATCCAAAAATTGTTTTCATTTCTTTTTTGATGCAAATTTTAGAAATTTTGTTTCTTAACTCTTTTATATAAAACAGCATATTGTTTTACAAAACGCCTTTAAGTTTCATTAGAATCCGACAAAAAGTGTTGGAAATATTACAATATAAAGAAAAATCGGTCTAAAATTTCAAAATGGTTTAGTTTCCAGAATTTTCAAAATTTTCGAAAATCCTTTGGCCACAAAACAATACCCATAAAGTACTACAACTTCACTAAGTTTAATTAAAATTAATAAAATGGCTGTCAGATTTGATCTTTCTGACCTGGAAAGCGTCTGTCAAACACTGAGAATGTTGTTATAAAAATGTAAAATGTAAAAATTTACCTAATTTCGTGTTTACATCGTAACAAATGTCGATTTAAAGTACGAAGTACGGTGGCTGGGTGATATAAAAGTCCCTTTACGTTTTCTATTTCAATATGGGCTGCATTGTGAAGAGAGTGAACTCCAGCGTCTGTTCTAGGAATTAATATTAAATCATTTAAAACTATTTTCGACGAGTTATAATTTAACCATTCAGAATTATATAAAAACCAGTGGTGTAATCGAATTTTGGGCTTTTTTTACCCCCCTCCCCCAAAAGTAACGTAGCCGTTGGCTAAAGACGTATCTTACGTTTATGAATTCTTTTGAATAAAATTAATGTAGTTAACATATTTAATTCAATACGAAACACTTTAAATTCGTATGACGGACCATAAAAGATGAATTTTCAATGCAAAAGGATGAATCTTGAACAACATAGTTGAATTTTCGACAAAAAATTATGAATTTAACAAAATAGTTGAAGTTTCCAAAAACAATTAGATTTTTAAGAAAACAGTTCAATTTGTAACCAAATAGTTGAATTTTTAGCATAGAAAGATGCATTTTCAATCAAATCGACAAATTTTTAAACAAAAAAGATTAAAATTCAATCAAATATTTCAATTTTCAAGACAAAAAGAATAATTTTTTTTTAACCAGTTGAATTTTCATCAAAGAGTTTATTTTTATCCAAGAAAGATGACTTTTCTACCATGAAAGATAAATTTACAACAAATGAATAAAGTTTTTAATCTAAAAAGTCGAATCTTTTAGAGAACAGTGGACTTTTAAATTGGAAAAGATGAATTTTCAACAAAAAAGATAATTTTCAATCAAGAGAGATGAATTTTTAACAGGATAGTTTAATTCTCAATCACATAGTAGAACTTTCAATAAATAAGAATAATTTTCTAGCAAATAGTTGAATTTTTAATTTATACAATACGCAGGATAAAATTTCAATCAGAAATGGAATAATTAAATTTCCAAGATAAAAACTCTGATGAAAAAACAATTAAAAAAAAAAAAAATTTCAACCAAAAAGATGAATTTTCGACCAAGAAGGTTAATGTTCTATCAAAAAAAATGAATTTTCAACATATACTTCATATCAATATGGAATAGTTAAACTTTCAGATGAAAAAAAAACGTTTAACAAAAATAGTTTCATTTTCTGCCAAATTGTTGAATTTTCAAGCCAAAAAAAAGAAACTTCGACCAAGAAGATTAATCTTCGACCAAAAAATACGAATTTTGAACAAAATACATGAATTTACAACAAAATTATTTAATTTTAAAGTCAAAAAGACGAATTATTTTCAGAATAAGTTAAATTTTCAACCAAAATAAATGATTTGTTAACCAAAAAGTTTAATTGCCAACCAAAAGTTTAATTTTCTACCAAATTGTTAAAATTTCAAACCAAAAAGATTAAATTTTCAAGCAAGAAGATTGAATTTTTACCAAGAAAGACAAATTTTCAACAAAATACATGAATTTTCAACCAAAAAGTTGAACTTTCAACTAAAAAAGATAAGTTTTTAACCAAATTGTTAAATTTTTACCTGAAAAAGATAAATTTTTAACTAAAGATAGAATAGTTTAATTGTCAGTTTAAAAAATGTATGTTTAACCAAACATTAAACGAATTTTCACAAAAATAGTTAAATTTTCAATCAAAGAGATGGACCTTTAACCAAAAAAATTAATTTTTAACAAAGTAGTTGACATTTTGATAAAAAAGATGACTTTTTAACAACATACTTGCATTTTCAACAAAATAATTAAATTTTCAACCACATAATAGAATTTTTAACCAGATGAGATGAATTCCGAACCAAAAATATAATAGTAGCCTTTTCAATTAAAAAAGTGAACTTTTGCCCAAAAATATAGTTGGATTTTTTACTGGGTTTAATAGATGAATTTGCAAACAAAAATATAAATTTTCAACAAAAAAGTTAATTTTGAACCAGATAGTATAATTTTATACCAAATTGTTGAATTTTACACCCGAAAATATGATTTTTCAATAAAAAAGTTAATTTTCCACGGAATAGCTAAACTTTTAAACAAATAATTTCATTTTTAACCAAATAGATACATTTTCAAATAAATAATTTAATTTTAAACTAAATAGTTTAATTTTCAATCAAAAATATGAATTTCAAACTAAAATGATGTATCTTGACCAGAAGAAATGAAGTTATGAAAAATTCAACAAAAACAGATTAATTTTGAACCAAGAATATTAATTTTTCACCAGAAAAGACAAATATTCAACAAAATGCTTAAATTTTCAACCAAATAGTTAAATTATCGACAAGAAAAGATCAATTTCCAAATAAAAATATCAATTTAAAACTAAAAATGTAATAGTTACATTTTCAATTAAAAAAAATTAATTATCAAATAAAACGAATTTGCAACAAAAAAGTGAATTTTGAACCAGACAGTTTAATTTTTTACCAAATTGTTAAATTTTCAAGCCAAAAAGACGAATTTTCTAGAAAACAGTTGAATTTTCAAAAAAAAAAAGTTAATTTTTAAACAGATAGTTTCATTTTATTCCAAATTGTTGAATTTCTCGCCTTAAAGTATAATTTTTGAACAAAAAAGTTTTTTTTCTACCAAATAGCCAAATCTTGAAATAAATAGTTTCATTTTTACGCAAATAGTTGAACACTCTATAAAAAAAATTGAATTTTCAACAAAAAAGTTAATTTTGAACCAGATAGTATTATTTTCTATCAAATTGCTGATTTTTCAAGCCAAAAAGATGAATTTTCTACAAAACAGTAGAATTTTGAACATAAAAGTTCATTTAAAAGTAAATAGATGAATTTTTAACTGTAATTATGAATCCTTAATTTTTAACTTTTAACCTTTTTAACCAAAAAATATGTTTATTATCAACGGAGCATGTAACAGTTGATATTTCAACCAAACAATAGAACTTTTTAACCAAAAAGGATACATTTTCAAACAAGAAGATTTAATTTCTACCAAGAAAGACGAATTTTTAACAAAATACATGAATTTTCAACCAAAAAATTGAACTTTTAACTAAAAAAGATAAGTTTTTAACCTAGTAGTTAACTTCTTAACTAAAAAAGATAAATTTTTAGCTAAAAATAGAATAGTTTGATTGTCAGTTTAAAAATTTATGTTTAACCAAGCATTAAACGAATTTTCACAAAAATAGTTAAATTTTCAACCAAAGAGATGAACCTTTAACCAAGAAAATTAATTTTTAACAAAGCAGTTGAACTTTTGATAAAAAATGACTTTTTTTTAACAAAATAGTTGCATTTTCAACAAAATAATTAAACTGTCAAACAAATAATAGAATTTTTAACCAAATGAAATGAATACCGAACCAAAAATATAATAGTAGCCTTTTCAATAAAAAAATTCACTTTTACCCTAAAATTTAAAAAATTTAACAACCTTAGTTTAACCCCCCCCCTGGGTAACGTAGTTTATGATAAAAATACGGGTGTTTAAAAATAAATCAGTAAAAAAAGGAAAACGTGAATAAAAAATAAAATTTCTAGTTTATTTTCTCACCTGCTGGATGGAACAAAAACTGGTGGATTAAGTAATTTCGGCCTTAATGTAAATAATGCACTTTCGAGTGCACCTTGCACACAATCGACATCCAAGACATTCGAATCCTTTACTTGTTTTTGCAGTCCTCTACAAATAAATTAATACCAACAATATTTAAATTTATTTTTCTATTTTCTGTCAATTGTCAAAATCAGAAAAAACGTCGGAAGTCGGACCGATACACGCAACTTGACATAACCTATAAGAAATCTAATACAACTTTTGAAAACATCTACTTAATGAATAATATCATTGATTTAATGAATTAATAAAAAAATCAAATAGACTTCCTATTTAAATTAAAAAATCAGAGAATCATACATAGATTTTTTTTTTTTTTTTTAATAACTTTTTAAAATGAAAAATGTTATCAAATAGAAATAAATTATAACAGTTGTGAAATTTAATACCTGTAGCGATTGCCAAGATAAGAGAAAAATAACAAATATCTTCCCATATCGAGATAATTTGTTGATTTTTACGACGCACGTGGTTTAATAAAAGTGAACGAATGTGAGATTTTTGTCATTGTGAAAGATAAAAGCGTCTGCTAGTTCTGACCACATTGCGCATGCGTCACGATCGCGCGCTTCTTTGAAATTATTAAATATACGCAAATCAATTCTTTACAGCATAAAATACAGGCTATCCACCCTACCTGGAAAACCCGGAATTGTGTTTATTTTTTTTTTTTAATTGCAATATAAAATTAATCAAAAATGATTTTTTATTCGTAAAAGTAGCTTTACATCACTGTATTCAATTATTTCGTTGAATTTTTTTGTTTAATTACTTTTTTTACATAAAAATTTAACTATTCTATTTTTGGTTGAAAATTGATCGTAGTTGAAAATTCAAATATCTTATTGAAAATTCTTGTATTTTGTTGAAAATTCGATTTTGGTCGAAAATTCATCTTTTTGCTTGAAATTTCAATAGTTTATTTGCAATTTTTTCTCTCTCTTGACTAAAAAATCTTTCTTAGCTAAAAATTCAACTTATGTTGAAAGTTGTTTTTTTGTCGAATACAACAATTTTCGATTAAAATATAAAATCTTTTTTGGTTGAAATATCAATTGCTACATTTTTTGTTCATAATACATCTTTTTTGGAATAAAAATGTAATTACTTGGTTGAAAGTTAAAATTTTTATTAAAAATTAATTTGTATGGTTGTTGATTGATCATTGTAATTGAAAATTCATCTCCATTTTTTGAAAAATTCTTTTTTTCTTATGCTCAAAATTAATTTTTCTTCGTTTGAAAATTAATTTTGTTAAACCTGAAAATGTAACAATTCCATTATTTTAGTCAAAATACATCTATTAGGTTTGGCATTAAATTTTTTAACTAAAAATTTAACTATTCAATTTCTGGTTGAAGAATGATCTTTTTTAGTTGAAATATCAATTACTGCATTTTTCGTTCAGAATTCATCTTTTTGGAACGAAAATTTATTTTTGTGGAAAATTCGTTGTTTCTTAGGCTCAAAATTAATTTTTTTGAACCTGAAAATATAACTATTCTAGTTGAATATTCCATCCCTTAAGTTAAAAATTCATCTATCAGGTTGAACAGTAATTTTTTTAACTATTCAATTTTTGGTTGAAGAATTATCTTTTTTAGTTGAAAGTTCGTATTTCTTGGTAGAAATTAACTTTCTTGGTTGAAAAATAAATTATTCTAGTTAAAGATTCATAATTTTTAATTAAAATTCATCTTTCTGTTTTAAAATTCAATTATCCCAGTTGAAGATTCAGTCATTTGGGTTAAAAATAATTCATCACTTTGTTTGAAAGTGTAACTATTTTGTTAAAAATTCTTTTTTTTCTCATTGAAATTTTTTTTTTTTACTGAAAATGCAACTGTTCCAATTGAATATTCCATCATTTTAGTTGAAAATTCATCTCTTTGGTTGAACATTAATTTTTTTAATTGAAAATTTAACTACATACTAAATTTTTGGTTGACAATTAATTTTTTTTAGTTGAAAATTAGATTTTTTGTTGAAAATTAATTTTTCAAACTGAAAATGTAACTATTTCATTTTTGGTTTAAAACTTTTTTTTTGTTTAGTTTAAAATTTCACTGCTTGGTTAAAAACTAAACTATTTACTTGATAAATTAACTATTTGGTAGAAAATTAAATTTTCCAGTTAACGATTCATCATTTTAGTTGAAAAATCATCTTTTTGGTTTGCAATTAAACTATTCCAGTTAAATATTCATTATTTTAGTTGAAAACTCATCTTTTTGGTTGAGTATAAAACTAGTTGGTCGAAAGTTAAACTCTATTGTAAACATTTTTTTCTTTGGATGAAGATTCATAATTTTAATTGAAAATTCATCTCTTTGATTGAAAAATGAGCCATATTGTGAAAATTCGTTATTTATTAGGCTCAAAATTAATTTTTTTCTTGTTGAAAATTAATTTTTTTAAACCAGAAAATATAACTATTCCAGTTGAATATTCCATTAATTTAGTTACAAATTCATCTATCAGGTCCAACATTAATTTTTTCAAGTAAAAATTTAACTATTCAATTTTTCGTTCAATAATTGACCTTTTTTAGTTAAACATTCATGTACTTTGTTGAAAATTCAACTATTTCAGTTAGAGATTCATACTTTTATTACAAATTAACCCGTTCGGTTACAAAGTATTTTTTTCAAATTAAAAATGTAACTATTCCAGTTGAACATTCCATAATTTTATTTAAAAATTCATCTCTTTGTTTGAAAATTAATTTTTTTAACCAAAAAATTATTTATTAAATTTTTGGTTGAAAAATTACCTTTAGTTGAAAATACGTCTTTTTTGGTAAGAAATAATATTCTTGGTTGAAAATTCAATTATTCTAGGTAATTATTCATCATTTTAGATGAAACTTTATCTTTTTTGTTTGAAATTAAACTATTCCAGTTGAAGATTTATAATTTTAGTTGAAAATTCATTAATTTGTTTGAAAATGTAACTATTTTTTTTTAAATTGTGTTTTTTTTTTATTTACAAATTATTATTTTTTTTACTGAAAATCTCACTATTCCAATGGAATATTTCATCATTTTATTTGAATATTCATCTCTTTGCTTGAACATTAATTTTTTTAAATGAAAATTTAACTATTCATTTTTTGGTTGACAATTTATCTTTTTTAGTTGAAAATTCATGTATTTTGTTAAAAATTCGTACTTTTTTATAGTCTTCTTGGTTGAAAATAAGATTTTTTGTTGAAAACTTAACTATTCCAGTAAAAGATTTATCATTTTAGTTGAAAATTCATCTTTTTGGTTTAAAATTAAACTATTCTAAATTCAACTATTTGGTTGAAAATTTATATTTTTAGTAGAAAATTAAACTATTTGGTTAGGGATTCATGTATTTTGTTGAAGAATTCTCTTTTTTTTAGAAACTTCAACATTTTGTTAAAAATTCATCTATCTTATTGAAAATGCAATATTTTTCTTAGAAAAGTTAGGAATTTGAAGCGGTTTAATTGAATTTAATATAGTACCCACATTAATTTTAACTAAATGTGCACTGAATTTTAAGTGTGAGAACATAAAATAATAATTTGTATTATTATTCCAATTCATGAACTTCAGAGATAAATTCAAGAGATGATGAATTATGATTTGTGCAGACATCCTGTAATACTTGTAAAGTGCATAAAAATATTAAGAATTATTTGACAGTAATATTTGTGATAAAAAAGGTATTTCTTCCTCTTAATTTAAAATCGATCGTTTCTTTTTAAGGTATAAAATCAAAAAATCATTTTATCTTTTACTTTGAAAGTATATTTTCTTATCACAAAATTATTTGTATTAATTTTATGATAATTATTTATTATAGAGTATTTTCTCCATTTAAACATCCGATTTTCAAAATGTTGGTCTTATAAACATACGGACTTTCCGGACATTTAGTTTAGGCTCGGCCTATTTTTTTAGGAAGTCTTTTTTTGCAATCTTTCTTCCCTTTTTTAAAGAATATATTCCAAATTAACCAACTTTCATTTACAAACCTGCTTTTTGAAAATTTATATTTTTTAAACTTTTATATATGTACCTATTTTATTAAATTAAGGAACTTTTATTTGTTTAATATGAGAAGCATTTCCATTTTTTTTAAAGAAAGACATGGAAAGTCTTTTTCTTTCGTCTTTCTTTAATTAGTTTCCTGTTCTATTTCGCAGAATTTTTTTATTAAAAAATATAATACATAATCCAAGACTAATAAAAATATCTCCATTTTTTTAAATTTCAAAACATTTATATATTTTGTTATATAATACAGTCTGTAAAAATCACAAAATATAAAATTCTACAATCGTAAACATAGTGGATAATAAAAGATATAGAAAAACAAAACTTTTATATAAACAAAAATAAATAGCAAACAAATCTTTCCTTTTCTTTGAAATTGATAGTAGATACGTTTGTAACCTTGACGTGTTAAGTTTTAAGTGCGTCTCACTCGTTTGTCTCCCCTGAAAATAAGAAATTAAGTTAATATTTTTATCTTCATAAAATTCCTTCATTAACATAATTTACAACCTACATGAAAAAAAATTGTAGAATATTCAGTATAGGCCTATAATAATTTTTCTGTGATGAATTTTTTCGTGATTCTAGAAAAATCACTGCAAGAAAATTAGTATAGAAATCAATAATGTCAAAATATTGAAACAACTGATGCAACAAATAGAGAAACTACAAACTAATGATTTATTTACATTTTTAATGTAGGGTTTCAAATTATTTCAGGGGATTCCACAGAATTTCCTACATTTCAAGGAACTTTGCTGGATTCCAAAAGAATTAAAAGATTCCACGGATTTTAAGTAGTTTTGTCAAATTTCATACAAATTTTAAGGGGTTTCAAATAACTTCAAATATTACCAATCTTAGAGATTTCAACGGATTTCAAAGGCTTTACATGAATTTTCAGGCTTTTCAAATGATTTTATCGAATTTCACAAGATTTCTATGGATTTTCAAATATTTCCACTAATTATAAAAGATTTTAACGGTTTTCAAGATATTTTTTTTTCATAGGATTTCGTAGGATTTTGTAGGATTTCGAGACATTTCCAGGGTGGCCACTATTTTGAAAAAAGTACAATATTTCGAATGGAATGAAAAGGAATTAAACTTGTATCATTTTGAAAATTGCACAATTTCATTTGAAAGCAGTTGATTAATTGAAGAATCTCGAAATTAAATGATTTCAGATTAAAATTTCGAAAATAATACAATTTCAAATAGTTGAAAATTGAATATTTTCATATTCGAATGTTGGCAATTGGACCACTTAAAATGCAAAGGAATTGAAAAATGTAGTATTTGTGATTAAAAGCGTTTGAAATTGAATAATTGAAAACTGAAAGCTTTTTTATTTGGATAATTTTTAATTTAAAGCGAATAAAATTTCATTACATAAAAAAATGTATTTAATATTGAAACTTATTTGACAAATTTGTCTAAAATCCAAAAATAAATTGAATTATCCTAAAAACGTTCAAAATGAATAATAGTAATTTTAAATAGGAAGCATTAAAAATAGAAAAATCTCTACTTCGGAACGTTGAAACCTAAACGAATCTGAACTTAACTTAAAACTGAAAAAATTTTAGTAACAAATAAAAATGAATACAACATAATATTGCTAAAATAATATTCTAATGTTTGAATTTGCATAATCTTAAGCTTTTCAATTAGAAATTTCTTTATATTTACATCTAAAATTATTAAATTTCATTTCAAGAAGTTTCAAAATTTTGAAGGATTTCCAAAGCTTTAAAGAAATTTTGATAAGATTTTAGGAACTGTATAGGACCTCCAAGTATTTAAAATATTTTATGTGATTAAACAATTTCAAGGAATTTTAAAAATTGTAAGGAATTTTAGGGGATTTCTAAAGAACCTTCGGGCATAAATATAATTTATTTTATTTACAAGGTATTTTAAGTGATTTAAAAGTATTTCCTATATTTTCTATACAATGACTTTCTCTAATTAATTTTCTATGATCGCCAAAAAATGATAGGAAATTGATTATAAAAAAATCATTGTACGCCAAGATTGATCTTCCTACAATATTTTTTCGTAAGAGGAAAGAAAATTTGACAATTTTCTTGGTAGTTTTCCAGTGCATTGTGACTAATTTTATTTTTGACAGGCCTCATAGACCGGTCCCCTATTGTACCCTATATTCAGTTAAGGACCCTAAAGTACCCTATATTCAAGATTTGGTTTCTATGTTAACCTATTTACAGCCCATAATAAAACTTTTAAAAATTTAGAAAAAAATCAATACTTCCAAGAGTCAGGAATTTTGAAAAAAAAAGAAAATCAGAGAATTTATGTAAGAAGGAACTGCAAAAAATAATCAGGGCTGCCACACAGTCACCATTAGTTATTTTTTTCTTAAATCACTTTTTAGTCACTTTTTTTAATGAAAATATCACATTAGTTTGTTTATTTCAATAAATTAACTCATGGGTTAATCGTTATTCAATTCAGGTCTATACTTATTTCTGAATTGTCTTGAATTATTTTGAAATATTTCAGGGTATTTTTGAAGATTCCGAGAAATTTTTAATAGATTTCAATAATTTGAAGGAAGTTTTAAGATTTTAGGATATTTTTAAAACTTCTGCATTTTCTAGAATTTCGGAAGGTATGGATCCGAAAAATTTGTATTAATTTATCCTGAATTTTTTAAAATTCGTTTGAATTCTTTTTAATTTATTAATTCACTTTAATTGTTCTAAATTCACTTGATTTTACTTAATTCAATGGATTTTTTTATTCAATCAGTCCTGAAGATCAATTGATAAAATGATGAAAGGATTTGAAATCTTTTTTTTTAATTCATTGGAATTTTAAAGAGCTTTAAACATTTTTTAAGGGATTTGAAATAGTTTAGGTTATTTTAAGAGATTAAAAGTAATTTTTAATTGATTTCAGTAATTTAATGGGATTTCAAAGGATGTGAAATATTTTAGGCGATTTTAAATTATTCCCAGGCGTTTTCAAGGACTTTAAAAAGTTTAAAAGGATTTTAAAGGATGTCATGAAATTTTGTATTTATTTCAATAGTTTGAAGGGATTTCAAAAAATTACAATATTTTAGGGTATTTTAAAAGAGCATGCATTTACAATGCATTTTCAAGAGATTTAAACAATTTCAAGGGGTTTCCAAGAATTTTAGTAATTTTAAAGGATTTCAATATTGTAAAGGATTTCAAAGAATTCACAAAAAGTTAGGGTTTTCATAGGGTTTTCATAGATTTGAAGAGATTTTCAAATATTTTTTGCGATCTATTTGGAATTCGCCCTGCATTTTTTTTAATTCTTTTGAATTCTTCTAAATTCTCTCAATTTTACTCAACTCAATGGATTTTTAAAAAGTTTTTGTATAATTCATCTTGAAGTCTTTTAAACGCATCTTAAATTCATAGGCATTTTATCCAATTCTTTTGAATGCAATTTTAATTTTTCTAAACTCATTTGCAAACTTACTGAAATCAATGACTTTTTTTATATTTTCGAAATGTTTTCAATTAACTTGATTGCTTTTTTAATTCAGCTTGATTTTTTTATGAATTTCGTCAAATTCTTCTCATTTCCCTTAAATTCCTCTAAATTCACTCAAATTTTAATGAAATAAATTGATTTTTTCAATTTTAAAAAACTTTTTCCAATTCATTTGAATTTTTTTGAATTGTTTTTTAGTCATTAGTCACTTTTTTCGTCAGAAATTAGTGAGGTTTAAAAGATTTGAAGAGATTTGACATTTTTTTTTTTAATTCACCCTGAATTCTAATTTTGTACCGTGAATTCTTGGAAATTCTTTGGAATTCTCTTGAATTTTTTTAATTTACTTCATTTCTCCTAAATTTACTAAACTCTACTTAATTCAATAAATGTTTTCGAATTTATAAAAGTTTTTATTTAATTGATCCTGAAGTCTTCTAACCTCGCCTTGAATTCTTAGGCATTTCGCCAAATTCCTTTGAATTCCCTTGAATTTGTCTGAGCTTATTTCAAAGTTACTGAATTCAATGAAGTTTTTTCATATTTCTAAATTGTTTTAAATTTATTTGAATTTTTTAAAATTCACCTTAAATTTTTATGAATTTCATCGAATTCTTCTCGCGTTCCTTACATTCTTCTAAATTCATTCCAATTTTGCGGAAATCAATCGAATTTTATTGATTTTTAAAAATTTGCCCAATCCATTTGATTTCTTTTGAATTTAACTTAAATTCTTTTGAAGTCTTATGAATTTATCCTGAATTTGTTACCCTTTGAGCGCAAAAAAGTACCCTATGAGCGTGACAAAAAGTACCCTTTGGTCCCAATATTTTATTCCATAGGGACTTTGAGGCCTGTTTAGAGCCTGCCCTTATTTTTAACCAAAATAATTGTTTAAAAATTATTGAATAAAAGAATTAAGAAATATATGTATAGTATAATCGTATGACTTACGTGGTAGTCAAATCCACTGAGAGTTTCTTCTTTATCAATGTTCTTTTCGATCTTTGAAACAGAGAAGGCGAGAATTCATGATTGTCGGAAAATTCAACTTCCTTGTAGTGAGTCCTCGGAATTTTTAATTCCACTTCAAAGACCTTCTTGGAACCTTTTTTTATTCTTTTCTTAACAAAAAGCAAGAATAATTCGTTCAACGCCCCCAATTTCTATTAAATAAATAAATAAAAATACACTGAAAATAATATATAAATAAATATTGACTTTTTTTCTGAAAAAATAAAAATGTCCTTACTTCATTAAATGCAGACGACTGCGCATCGCCAAACGATTTCAGTTTCTCCCCAATCTTTCTGAGGAGAATCGAGCAATTAAAATTGCTTTTTTCGGCAATAAGTTGCAAAAACGGCCAGAGATATTTCTCCATTCTTTTTAAGGTCAGGTAGTTAATTTCCGTAAAATCTGGATCTCGTGCCAGAATCGGTAGGGCATAAACAATCGAAAATTCTGGAAGCCATTCAAAAGTTCTCTCTTTCAGCTCTTCATTTCCTGAAAGGACATAGTATAAAATGCAAATATGACAAATTATGAATGTGATAAAATATCTCACGAATTCAGCTCAGTAATAATAATAATCTTGAAATAAACTCACGGAAAATATTATTCTCGGCAGTATTCATTAAATAATTAAGGAAAAAATTCCTCCGGGCGATAACAACTTCGAGAGCAGAATTTATTGCAATCATTCTCTCCTCTTGTTTTCCAGCGAGAACAAAAAACCCGAGAAATTCGTTCGTTAAAAATCGCTCGGGCAAACGATATTTGAGCCCCTTTATTAATTTGCGAACGAAGAGTATACTCGCTTTGGTAGATTCATCCTAAACAATAATTTTAATTAATATATAAAGCGGATGGACACAAATTTTTTTTTTAATTTTTAAGGCTTGAATTTGGAAGACTTAATTTTAAAGTCCCTACATTTTTAATTGCTTAATTCACTTTTGGAACAATTTAAAATTCAAAACATTTAGATGAAAATAAACATAACAATTTTTTTGGACATAAATATTAAAGTATGTTTTATTGATAACATTTAAAGTTCAATAATTTTGGGTTCAATGTTAAATATTGTGTGGTTTCAAGTTGATGATTTAAAATTAGTATACAATTTGTAACATTTACATTTAAAAACATATAATTTTTAGGTTTGCAATTTTTTCTCAAAAATGAAGCACTAAATAATATTATCAAATATACTACAATATTTTTAGGATCTCGTACTATATTTAGCAAATATGTTACCTAAAATTTATGCAACTTTCCGATTATAAACTTATCGGACACAAGTTTCTAAAATTTGTAATATCTTTTTTTTTAATATTGTCTAATTTTAGATTTTTATTACAAAATTTTTAATTATAAACGTAGTTAAATAATTTTAAATTAAAGACGCCTAAGATCTCATCATTTAGGGTTAATACTATATAAATTTGACAATTTATAAACTATTTTAGTATTTTCTAGTAATTCTAAATTATTTTTTAAAGTTAGATAATTTTGAACTAAATCATCCAAAATTATACTTTTTTATTTGATTTTGGAAGGAACAATTCTAAGCAGAAAGCGTTCAAATTCAAACCATTTTTAGATGGGAAAAATCAGCTTTTTTTCAAATTCAAATCGTTTATAATTGTGGGGTTATCCATTCAAAGTCTTTGAAATTGAATAATTTAAATATGAAAATTTATCATTTATAGTTATTATAAAATAAAGCCTTTTAATATTTTTATCATCGTTATTTTTTTAGCATGAAAATCAAATAATTTCTAATTACAATCTTTAAAATTCATCAATTTTAAAATATGAGCGCTTGAAATTAAACAAAATGATAATTTAAACATTACTGAAATAATTTCCAACTGAAATTCTCCGTTGTTGAATAATTTAAATTAAAGACGATAAAGAATTCATCATTTAGGATTGATAATTTATAAATTTGACTATTTATAAACAAGTATTTTTTGGTAATTCTAAACTTTCTTTTGAAATTAAATAATGACGAACTATTATTATTATTATTATATCATTAAGCCGTTTCCCTTTCGGGGTAGGCGTGAATTGCTCGGTGGTAAAGTAGTGCGAATTGAACTATATTGTTGGAAATTCAATTTCTTATCTGAAAATTAAACTATTCCATTTTTGGATGAAAATTTATTTTCTTAGTTGAAAATTGAACAATTTTGTTGAAAATTCGTTTTCTTTTAGTAGAAAATTTACCTTTTTTAGTTAGAACTTCAAATATTCAGTTGGAAATTTATTTATTTTGTTGAAAATTTGTCTTTATAGTAGAAACTTAATCCTTCTGGTTTCAAAACACGTATTTAAATTTTTTTTAAATACTCTAAAATCCTCCAAATCTTTTGGAATAAAAAAAAACATTAAAATCCCTTCAAATGATTGAAATGTATTAAAAATACTTAAAGATATTTCAAATCTTTTGGAATCCCTTGAAACTTTTTTAAGCTCTTGGAAATTCCCTAAAATTTGTAAAAATATCCAAAAAATCTTCAAAATCCTTTCGAATTCCTTTAAATTAATTAAATCTATTCAAAATTCCTTGGAATCTTTTAAAATAGCCTAAAATATTTAAAATCCCTTTAAAACTTTTGAAATCCTTTTAAACTTTTATAAGCTGAAATTCCTTGGTATTTCTAAGAATACCTTAAAATCTTTCAAATCCTTTGGTATCCCTTGAAATTATTAAAATCTATTCAAAATTCCTTGGAATCTTTAAAACCCCATAAAATACTTTAAATCCGTTAAAATCACTTAAATCTTTTTAAAAGCTTTTGAAAATTCCTAAAAATACACAAAATCCTTCAAATAATTTGAACGTATTAAAAAATAACCTAAGATATTTGAAAACCTTTAAAATCTTTTTAATTCCCTTGGAATTTTGAAAATACACTAAAATAATTTTATTATCAAATAATTTAATGTATTAAAAAATACCCTAAGATATTGAAAATCCTTTTAAATCTTTTGAAATTCTTTGAAACTTTTTAAAATTCCTTGAATTTGTAAAAATACCCCAATTTTGGTATTGGAATCTTTTAAAATAAAATAAATTATAATGGATTTTTGTGAGAACTCTTCAATAATTAATCAATAATTAATCGCAAATGCCAAAAAAATTGAAACGCTTTTACATTTTGTTTCAAAATCTTCAAAGATTCACATTTTGGTTTAAATTTTTTGAAATCTTTTCAAATTTTCAATTACTTTTTAATTCTTTCAAACTTCTAAACCTTCTGAATATCTTTTAAACTCATTCGAATTTTTCCTAAAATTAAAAAAAAAAATTGAACATAATTACAAAAATTGCCGTAAAATCTTCCGGTTTATTTTTTTACAACTTTGGAAATATTTTGAAAGGTTTTGAAATATTCTTTTTAGATTAATTTTTGAAAATAAAAATAAACATTTTAATTTTTCTCAGAAATCTTAAGAAACCTGGTTTATTTTCTTGATACTTTTCAAAATTCTTAAGAAGCTTCCAAACTTTTTGTTCGAAATCTTCGAAAATCTACATTCTGATTTAGATTAATTTAAATCTTTTTAAATTTGCTGTTACAAATTTGGAAATGAAACTTCACGGATTTTACCGGATTGATAAAAAAATGCAAACTTTTAGTTTTCTTTCTAAATCCGGTGGGAGAATAATATAATATATAATAATATACAATAATAAAAATAATATCAAGAAAATGTATCGAAAAATTTCTTTAGAATGTCATATTATTTTGCTGTATTCTAATTCATTTTCCCTCAAAAATACGTAAACCCACGTTTTTTTTAAAACAAAAATCAAGTTAAGAACGTTTTTCTGATTATAATAAAAAAAAAAAATTTCAGGCGAAAAATATGAGTAAAAGTTTTTTAAAAAGAATTTAAGGGAAAGGAGAAAAATTTGATGAAATCCAGAAAACCTCAAGTGAATTGAAAACAATTTAAAAATATGAAAAAATTAATTGAATTGAGTAAATCTGAAATCATTATTAAAAAATTCACAGGAATACGAAAGAGTTTGATGAAATGCCTAAAAATTCAAGGAGTTAAAAATATTTTTGGATGGATTAAACAAGAATATTACAAAAAAATCCCGTAAAATGTTTTGAAATATCTTAAAATCTTATAGGCCAAAATCTTTCAAATTCTTTGAAATCCCTTGACAATTTTAAAACGCTTGAAAAAATTTCTAATGATATTTAAAATATTTTTAAAACCCCTTGAAAGTTTTTAGGGCTTTTGAAAATTCCTGGAAGTTTTAAAAATACCCTAAAATCTTTAAAATACATTTAAATCATTGAAATCTATTAAAGGTTCCATACAATCTTTTAAAAACATATTTTAAGGCCCTTGAAAATTCCTTGAAATTTTCCAAAATACCCCAAAATCTTTTTAAAAATGGGAAATTCTTTGAGATTTATAAAAAAGCTTGAAAACGCCTTGGAATCTTTAAAATCCCTTCAGATTATTGTAATCAATTGAAAATTTCTTTAAATCTTTTAAAGTATCCTAAATCCTTTAAAATCCATTGAAACTTTTTAAATCCCTTTAAAATTACTTAGATTTTTAAAAATACTCTACAATCATTAAAATCTTTTGAAATTCCTTAAAATTATTGAAATTGATTGAAAATTACTTGGAATTTTTAAATATACTCTACAATATTTAAAATATTTTGAAATCCCTTCAAATTACTGAAATCGATTAAAAATTACTTGGAATTTAAAAAAATGCTCTACAATGTTTAAAATCTTTTGAAATTCCTTAAAATGATTGAGATCGATTGAAAATTCCTTTTATCTTTTAAAGTATCCTTCAAAATCTTTGGAAACACCTTTAAATATTTAAAAATCTTGTAAATCCTACGAAATCCTTAAATTCATGCGAATACATTTTTTGAAATCCATTAAAATCTGACAAAATCCCGTGAAATTACATGAAATCTGAAAATGTTTAAAATATTAAAAATACTTTGAAATATTTTCAAAATACTTGAAACTTTTAAAGACTCTTGAAAATTCCTTGAAAGTTTTAAAAATACCCTAAAACCTTTAAACTTTTTGGAATACCTTCAAATATTTCAAATCCTTAAAAATCTGTTTAAAACTTTTGAAAATTCCGTGGAAATTTAAAAAATATCCTAAAATCTTTCAAATTCTTTGAAATATTTTAAAACACTTGAAAACTCCTTGTAATTATTTTCAAATACTCTAAAAATTTTAAAGTTCTTTAGAATCATTGGAAACGCCTTAAAATATTTTCAAATCTTTCAAATCCTACGAAAACCCTCAATTCCTGAGAATACATTTTTTGAAAATCATTAAAATCTTACAAAACCCCAAGAAATTAAATGAAATCTGATTTATACTTCAAATATTTAAATTACTTTGAATTATTTCCAAAAACCCTTGAAATCTTTTGAAACCCATTGAAACTTTTCAAATCTCTTGAAAATTCCTCGGAATTTTTACAAAAATTTCTACAATCTTTAAAATCCCTTCGAATTATTGTAATCAATTGAAAATTTCTTTAAATCTTTTAAAGTATTCTAAAACCTTTAAAATCCATTGAAACTTTTTAAATCTCATTAAAATTACTTGGAATTTTTTTTAATACTCTACAATCTTTAAAACCTTTTGAAATTCCTTAAAATTATTGAAATCGATTGAAAATTACTTGGAATTTTTAAAAATACTCTATAATGTTTAAAATCTTTTAAAATTGCTTCAGATTATTTAAATCGATTGAAAATTCCTTTTAATCCTTTAAAGTATCTTTTAAAATTCTTTAAAATCTTTGGAAACACCTTTAAATTTTTACAAATCTTGTAAATCCTACGAAATCCTTAAATTCATGCGAATACTATTTTTGAAATTCATTGAAACCTTACAAAAACCGTGAAATTACATGAAATCTAAGAATGTTTAAAATATTCAAAATACTTTGAAATATTTTCAAAACCCTTGAAACTTTAAAACTTTTTGGAATACCTTCAAAATATAGAAATTTATTAAAGATTCCTTGAAAATTTTTTAAATGCCCTGTAATATTTCAAATCCTTAGAGATTTTAAATCATTATCTTCATTTTTAAAACTCTTGAAAATTCCTTGGCAATTTCAAAAATATCCTAAAATCTTTCAAATTCTTTAAAAATTTCTAAAACCCTTGAAAACTCCTTTGAAATATTTAAAAATGTCCTGAAATGTTTAAAATCCCTTCAAATTATTGTAATAAATTTAAAATCCATTGAAACTTTTTAAATCTCTTAAAAATTACTTGGATTTTTTTAAAAATACTCTAAAATATGTATTTTGAAATCCCTTGAAATTATTGAAATCGATTGAAAATTACGTGGATTTTTTTTAAATACTCTACAACCTTTAAAATCTTTTTAAATTCCTTCAAATGATTAAAAATTACGTGGTATTTTTAAAAATACTATACAATGTTTAAAATATTTTGAAATTCCTTAAAATGATTGAAATCGATTGAAAATTTTTTGTAATCTTTTAAAGTATCCTTTAAAATATTTGGAAATACCTTTAAATATTTAAAAATCTTGTAAATCCTACGAAATCCTTAAATTCATGCGAATGCATTTTTTGAAATCCATTAAAATCTTACAAATTCCCGTGAAATTACATGAAATATGAGAATGTTTAAAATATTAAAAATACTTTGAAATATTTTCAAAACACTTGAAACTTTTAAAGGCTCCTGAAAATTCCTTGGAAATTTTAAACTACCCTGAAACCTTTAAATTTTTTGGAATACCTTCAAATTATAGAAATCTACTGAAGATTTCTTGAAGATTTTTAAAATACCCTGTAATATTTCAAATACTTAGAAATATTTTTAAAACTCTTGAAAATTCCTTGGCAATTTCAAAAATATCCTAAAATCTTTCAAATTCATTGAAATTTTTGAAAACTCCTTGGAAATATTTTAAAATGTCCTGAAATCTTTAAAATCCCTTCAAATTATTGTAATCAATTGAAAATTCCTTTAAATCTTTCTTAGGAACTTTAAAATCCATTGAAACTTTTTAAATCTCTTTAAAAGTACTTGCAATTTTTAAAATACTCTATAATCTTTAAAATCGATTGCAAATTACTTGAAATTTTTAAAAAATAATCTACAACCTTTAAAATCTTTTTAAATCCCTTCAAATGATTAAAAATTCCTTGGAAATTTTAAAAATACTCTACAATGTTTAAAATCTTTTGGAATACCTTCAAATTATAGAATTCTATTAAAGATTCCTTGAAAATTTTTTTAATACCCTGTAATATTTCAAACCCTTAGAAATCTTGTTAAAACTCTTAAAAATTCCTTTGAAATTTCAAAAATTCCCTAAAATCTTTCAAATTCTTTGAAATATTTTAAAACACTTGAAAACTCCTTCGAATTATTTGAAAATACTCTAAAATCTTTAAAATTCTTTAGAATCTTTGGAAACGCCTTAAAATATTTTAAAATCTGTCAAATCCTACGAAAACCCTCAATTCATGCAAATACATTTTTTGAAAATTATTAAAATCTTACAAAACCCCAAGAAATTAAATGAAATCTGATTTATACTTCAAATATTTAAAATACTTTGAAATATTTTCAAAAACCCTTGAAATATTTTGAAACCCATTGAAATTTTTTAAATCTTTTATTTAAAAAAATTTCTACAATCTTTAAAATCTTTTTAAATCCCTTCAAATAACTGAAATCTATAAAAAATGTCTCGGCATCTTTTAAAACACCCTAAAATGTGAATTCGTTTAATTTCAGTACTTTCACTCCACTAATGTGTACTTAAATTATTCTCGTTTTAAATATTTATGTTTCAATATTTTCTGAAAAAATATCATCTTTTTATCTGAAGACGAGTTTCATCACAAAAGAAATGATAAAATATTATTACGGAATTGGAATCTGGCACGAAATGAGATACAAATATTTTTTAAATATTAAGGCAATTATGTTATGGAACAAATATAAACAATATTTTAAATAGGAATCCCAGGAATCCCAGTAGATTGAGAGATCCTTTTTTCCTGAATAAATTTGAATTTAATAAATATAAACAAGAAATAAAAATGGAAACCGCTGTAGGGCCTAGGTAAATGTTTTGAATTGCATTTTCTTTCTTGTTATCAGTAATTATAATAATTATTTTATAATTATACATGAAAGCCATCCAGAGACAACATATTAAAACTTTATTATTATTAAAAAAATTTCTTTTTTCAATAAAATTGTTCTCCGTCTTGTACGTGTCAATACGTTCCAAAGATTCAAAATCTTTTCATCTCATTCCATGAAACATCCGCATTCTTTTAACGTTCTTATTTTTACGAAATATGTACTTCTGCTTAGAAATAATTGGGTCTTTCTTATCAGACTCCAGATATGATGTATTTCCGGAAACTTAGTAGAATAATGGCCAACTTCAATAATTTAAAAACTAAAAATAACCATCCAAGTAAATGAACTTTCAAGTAGGAGTAGGTCAACATTAAAAAAAAAAAAAAATCTTGCACAAGAATCAACAATTTCTGAGAATAATTATAATGAGATCATAAATCAAAATGATATGAAGATTTTAGGCAATTACTGGCCTTCTCTGTTCAGTCTGAAAAAAAGAATTTAATACCATGGATAAACGTAAATAAAAAGCATACATATCCCAAGGACTCAATCTCAGTATATATTACAAAAAAAAATACAGAAATGTGGAAACTTTTTCAGGCAAATTATCATGAGTGACGTATATAAATTATAAAGATAAGGGGCTATCCAATAAAAGATTGTAATTACGTTTTAAAGATTTCAATATCGGTCCAATTAAATTAGTATTTTGATTTTTTCCTCCAAATTTATTCAAAATATCTTATGTAGCTTTGGCCTTTTTAAGTTAAATGTTTTATTACATTTTAATTAACGTTCATTAGGATCACAATCGTTCTTCAAGCACTATACAATATAATTAATAATCATAAATTAAAATAAATATTAAAATAGCTACATCAACTTTCATACGATTTTAATTTTGAACGCCTTACAGCAATCTATATACAAATTACTTTTATTCAAATATAAGATTGTATCTAGCAGGAATTAGAAGATAAATAAAAAAAAAGTTAATTTGGGATTTCGTATCGTAATAAGATATTCTAAAAAGACAAAGACACAGAAAAAAGATTCTTTGATTTAAAGAAAATTTCTGTAAATCGAAGAAAAATATTTTTTGGCTCTCAAAGAAATTTTTTTGGTTCTATAAAAATTTTCGTTTTCATTTTGAAGTTATTTTTAGTTAAATGAAAGAAATTATGTCAAAGAAAAGGTTTCTTTAATTTAAAACAAGTATTCTGAGTGACTGGAATTCTCAATCTTTCTGAGGGCTTTCATTTTCTTTTTAATTGAAATTTTTTTAAATTAATAACTCTTCAATTTTAAATATTTACCATTCAAAGTCCTACAATTTTGAAGAGTTACAATTGAAAATTCTTGATCTTTGAAAATATTCAATTGAAAATTATTCAATTTTTAATTTTAAAGTTATGTAATTTTCAATACATTTTTTAAAATTATTTTGTACAAACTACAGGATTTACAATGGAAAATTTTGCAATTTTTAAGATTTGAAAGTAAAGATTCTTCAATTTTAAAGATGTATAGATAAAAAATTCTTAAATTTGGATGAAAAAAAAATTAATTTTCAGGAAAAAAGTTACATGTTTAACCAAGAGATGATTTAATTTAAAAAGACAAATTTTCAACTGAGAAAGAGATTTTTAGTAAAAGAAAAAAAAAATCAGCCAAATTATGGAATTTTCAAACAAAAAGGCCTATTTTCTGCAAAACAGTTAAATTTTCAACCAGAAAAGATGAGTTTTCAACAAAAAAAAGTTCAATTTTCTACCAAAGAAATGAATTTTGAACAACAAAAAAAAAAGAATTTTATACTAAAAGATGTATTTTCAATCCAAAAGGCCGAGTTTTCTATCCAAAAAAGACGAATGTTCAATAAAAACCAATTTTCATCTAAGAGAGATTTTTTAGAAAAAGTAGAAAAAAAAGTGCAACCAAATTGTGGAATTTTCAAGCCAAAAAGAAGAATTTTCTACAAAGCATTGGAATTTTTGAACTACAAAAATTAATTTTCTACCAAAAGATGAATTTTCAATCCAAAAAATGGATTTTCAAACCAAAAGGATAAATTTTCTATCCGAAAAGACAAATGTTCAATAAAACAGTCAAACTTTCGATTAAAAAGTTGACTTTTTAAACAAATAGTTGAATTTTCAAACCAATAAAGATAAATTCTCAACGAAAAATGTAATAGTAAAAGTTGCATTTTTAACCCAGAGATGATTTTTTTTTAAAGAAAATATTTTCAATAAGATATTTTAGTAGAAGAAAAAAATGTCAATCAAATTGTGGAATTTTCAAGCCAAAAAGGCGCGTTTTTCTCCAAAACAGTTGAATTTTCAAACAAAAAATATTAATTTAAAATAAAATGGTTTATTTTTCAACAAAATGGCTAAATTTTCAACAAAGCAGTTAAATTTTCTACCAAAGAGATTAATTTTTTACAAATTAGATCAACTTTCATTCAAATAATTGAATTTTCGAGAAAAAAATATATCTTTTCGCCAAAATAGTAGTTTTTATCAAAAAAGATAAATTCCGAACCAAAAATATTAAAATTTAATCTTTTCAATTAAGAAAAAAAAATACTTTTTATACCCAAAGATGAATTTTCAATCCAAAAGGATAAATTTTCTATCCGAAAAGATAAAGGTTCAATAAAACAGTCGAATTTTCGATTAAAAAGTTGATTTTTGAACAAAATAGTGGAACTTTCAACCAGATATTTTAATTTTTAAGCCAATAAAGATAAATTCTTAACGAAAAATGTAATCGTTCATACTTCTACCAGAAACAATTTTAATTTTGAATGAAAAAAAGTTGAATTTAACAAAAAAGAAGAATTTAAAACAAAATAGTTGCATTCATCCAAATAATTGAATTTTCGAGCAAAAAAGATGAATTTTCGCCAAAATAGTAGAGCTTTTATAAAAAGCTTTTATAAAAAAGAGATGAATTTTCAATCCAAAAGGACAAATTTTCTATAAAAAGACGAATTTTCAAGTTAAACCGATCAATTTCAAAACAAACAATGGAATGGTTACATTTTCAGTTAAAAAAAATTAAGTTTCAACAATGAAAAGAACCAATTTTTAACAAAATAGTTGAATCCTCAACTGAAATAGATTATTTTCAAACAGTTGCATTTCAGTCAAGATATGAATTTTTTTAAAAGCAAATTTTCAACTAAGATTTTTCAATAATTGAATTTTCAAAAAAAAAGACTTTTAGCCAAAATAAAACCATTTTTCTACAAAAAAGGTGAACTGAGAACCAAAAATATAATATTGGACTTTTCTACCAGAAGATGATTTTTCAATCCAAAATGACGGATTTTCTATCCCTAAAAAGACAAATTTTCAACAAAAGAGTTCAATTTCCGACCAAGAAAGATTTTTTTCAACCAGAAAAAGATGAGGTTTTCAACAAAAAAGTTAATTTTCAACAACATAGTTCAATTTTCTATCAAAGAGATTGATTTTGAACTAAAAAAAGAATGAATTTTCTATTGAAAGATGAATTTTCAATAAAAAAGAAGACATTTTAACAAAATATATGTAATTAAACTTTCAATCCATAAAGAAAATTCGCAACGAAAAATGTAATAGTTTATACTACAACCAAAAACAATTTTAATTTTAAATAAAAAACAGTTGAATTCAATGAAAGACGAATTTTCAACAAAATAGTTGCATTTTTAACTAAGAGATGTTTTTTTAAATAAAAATTTTTCACTTGAAAATTTTCTTAGCAAAAGAGAACAAAATTTCAACCAAATTGTGCAATTTGAAATCTCAAAAGGTGAATTTCCCTCCAAAACAGTTGAATTTTCAAACAAAAAATATACATTTTCAAAAAAAAAATAGTTAAATTTTTAACAAAATGGTTAAATTTTCTACTAAAGAGATTATTTTTTTACAAAGTAAGTAAACTTTCATCCCAATAATATAATTTTCGCGCAAAAAAAGATGACTTTTCGCCAAAATAGGAGAGCTTTTATCAAAAAAGATGAATTCCGAACCAAAAATATAATAATTAAAACTTTCCAATTAAAAAAATACTTTTTATACCAAAAGATGAATTTTCAATCCAAAAGGACGAATTTTCTATACCTAAAAAGACAAATTTTCAACAAAAGAGTTAAATTTTCGACAAAAAAAATTTGTTTATTAAAAGAAGAAAAAAAATTAACCAAATTGTGCAATTTTCAAGCCAAATAAGCGAATTTTTTACAAAACAGTTAAATTTTCAACCAGAAAAGATGAGTTTTCTACCAATGATATGGATTTTGAACAAAACAAAAAAATTAATGTTCTATTAAAAGATGAATTTTCAAGCCAAAAGGACGAGTTTTCTATCCAAAAAAGACGAATGTTCAATAAAAACATTGGATTTTCAATCAAAACGAAGACATTTTAACAAAATATCTAGTTAAATTTTCATACTTCTACCAAAAACTATTTTAATTTTAAATAGAAAATAGTTTAATTAAAAAAAGGAGGAATTTTCAAAAAATAGTGCAAACAAATTGTGGAATTTTCAAACTACAAAAATTAATTTTGAACAAACAAACAAAAAAATGGATTTTCAAACCAAAAGGATGAATTTTCTATCCGAAAATACAAATGTTTAATAAAACAGTCGAATTTTCGATAAAAAAAGTTGACTTTTTAACAAAATAGTTACATTTTCATCCTGATATTTGAATTTTCAAGCCAATAAATATAAATTCTCCAAGAAGTTGCATTTTTAACCTAGAGATGTTTTTTTTTAAAGAAAAATTTTTCAATAACAAAAGATATTTTAGTACAAGAAGTAAATTTCAACAAAATTGTGAAATTTTCGAGCCAAAAAAGCGCGTTTTACTCAAAAACAATTGAATTTTCAAACAAAAAATATCAATTAACAAAAAAAGTTACATTTTCAACAAAATGGTTAAATAATTATTAATTTTTTACAAATCAGGTCAACTTTCATCCAAATAATTGAATTTTCGATCAAAAATGATGACTTTTCGCCAAATTGGTCGAGCTTTTATAACAAATATTTAAACTCTTCAATTAAAAAAGACTTTTTATACCAAAAAATGAATTTTCAATCCGAAAAGGACGAATTTCCTAAAAAAAAGACGAATTTTCAACCAAACAGTTGAATTTTAGCCAAGATATGATTTTTTTTAAAAACACAAATTTTCAACCAAGTAAGATTTTTCAATCAATGAAGAAAAATTTGTGACCCAAACTGTGGAATTTCAAACCCAAAAAATATGAATGTTCAACAAAATTGTTAAATTTTCAACAAATTTGTTAAAATTTCCACCAAAGAGATGAATTTTTGACAAATTAGGTCAAAATTCAATCAAATAATTGAATTTTCAAGAAAAAAAGATGACTTTTTGCTAAAATTGTCGAATTTTTCTACAAGAAAGACAAATTTTCGACCAAGAAAGTGGACTTTTTAACAAAAATTGTTAGACACGGCAACAAATTTCACAAAGTACATAAATATCCACATTTTCTTTATTTATGTTCAAACTAATCAAAGTTTTGAAATAAAAAAATAAAGCCAAGTACGAATAGTAGAAATTTTATAAATAAAAATGTTTTTTTTTATAAAAGTAATTAGTTTAATAAATAATTTTCATTCTTTTATGAAAAAGATAAACTGATATTTTAGAGAAATTAGGAAAAAAATATTCGGCGGGCCTGTAATATTGTTTCGCCAAATTATCGATTAATTTTTTTATCAAATAATTTATTTATTAAACTAATTCATTGAAATAATCCCTTTGATGACTACTATTCGCAGTTTGCTTTATTTTTTTATTTAAAAAATTCGATTAGCTTGAAAGTAAATAAAATATTTTATCAAGAAATTAAATTTTTGTCAATTTTATATCGAAGAAGTACCCTCGTAAACACTGTGATAGGGGCATCTAAATATAAACCTAACAGATGCAAAGATAAAACGTAAATGACAAAAACGATCAAAATATACCAGAAAAAAGTAAAGAATTGACAACAATCTACCGTCAATCTCGCAAGAAACTTGAGTAGAAAAGATTTTCGAAAATACTTCCTATCTAGAAAAGAGACTGACCAAAGAAAAAGCACTGACCAACATATTTGAGGACGTGACTCTTTGCACAGAGTGCTTCAGGAAATGAAAATGCGTTGCACTTTTCTATTTGAAACAACACTAGAAACTTCAAAAGCAGAAAATGTTCATCTCTCTTGGGAAATTTTTCACAAAAATCACAACCACGAGCAAAATGGAAAACGTACGTGTACAATATTTGGAGGAAATTGGTAACTACGCTGAAAAGAGAAACGTGTGCCACTTAATTGGAGCACGAAGGACGAAAATTCGTGTGGGGGCGACCAAGCTTTTGTCAATCTTGCTGTTGACATCAAGTTTCTGGCCCTTCGGGAGAGTAATTTTCTTCAAGATTTGTAAATAAAATTACCTTTTTGTGATAATCCATGTTACGGTTGCTGGCAATTCGAGAAAACTGGCCGTCCTCGTCACGAATAGCGAGTTTCAAGAAATGCATCAATCACTTTGGACTGACTGCATGGGTCCCGTGAAAATATATACAAACTTATTTCACTTTAGATCTACATTATAAAACGCAAGTTTCGTTTCTCGAACATCAAAATCACTTCACAACGTCTCCACTTTGCAAAAAACCGAATTATGGTCAGCACTTTTTTACACTACGTAACTCCGCCAAATAAATACAAATGGCGAATTGGCGATGGCTTGGCGATGAAGATATACATACAAGAGAGGTGACTCGCTAGTTAAAAAGGAAGGTTTTTGTCGCTAGGCGGCAGCATTGAATGCGCGGGGAAATTAAAAATCTCATTGAATTCCTTTCAATTCTTTATATATTTTCAATTACTCGGAATTCTCTTAATTCCCTGAAAGACTTGAAATCCCTCAATTTCTTAAATTCTCTGAATTTTGTCAATTTCCTGAATTCCTGAAGGCCATGTCACGAGTGGGTCACGTGATAAGCTGGTCCTGAATTATTCTTTCCCAAGTTACGTCCAGATGAAATAAGATATCACACTGAAAGTTTGGAAAATGAAAGAGGAGGAAATTAAGTACATCTCTGCTTTGTTTCGGTGGAAATTGTCAAAAAAAAATTTCCGAGGAAAATAAAACAGAAAGCTATATAGGTACTTTTTTCCAAACTTATGTCCACAGAGAATGAGATATCGTGCTAAAATTTGGCACGCTTAATACAAGGAACGATGAAAGGTGTTTCTGGTCCTAAATATTTAGAATTGTGAAAAAAGTTTTTTTTCAATAACTTCTTCCTTACCGACAGAGCATGATAAAAATCAAACTTGTGCCTTGAAGCTTAAATCCATCGGTCGATATTTATTTTCAATAATAAACTTTTTTCTTCCCCCAACTCCGTGCCTTGCCACAAACGGTCCTTTTACATTTATTAATATTTTCCGAAATTTTTCTCGCGTTATTTTAACTTTTATTTTTAAATATGGATGAAAAAATATCGATCTCAGGACTGAGTTGGTCAGCTGGTCCACTTGTTACATGGCCTTAAGGGCATGTGATACTTCCGCGTGTGGTAAATCGGGTTCAGTTCCCCGGGTTTTTGTCCACAAAATTTTTAAAATTTTTAAACTGTATTTGGAGATGCTATAAAATAGAACAACAGACGTCCCAGGACTCTTTTTCTGAGGGATAATAGCAAAAAAAAATCATTCTGCTAAATAAAAATTGTATCTGTGCACTATTTGGAGGTTAGGATTCGCTTTTGAGGTATCTGTCATTCCGATAATGTCGGTCTCTGTTGTACCTGAAAATACACACATATTAATCAAATTCAGCAAAATGAAAATTTTTAAAATTATTCAACAACAGAAGAGTTCGGGGACTTCCGTTAGCATGTTCGCTATCATTCCCCAAATTTTTAAGACAAAATCTTTATTATTGTACGAAAAAAGCCGGGGGAACCTAACACTGCTAAAATCGATCATTTTCACAAGTATCACATGCCCTTAACGCGCCACTCATGGATAGTGGCGTTCCCGGTTCAAATCCGGGCTGCGGCAGATTTTTTCTTGTTTCTCAAATTTTATTTGTCCGAAGTAATCGTTTTATCATCAAAATTTATATTAATAAAAAATTTAAAAACTCGCACGTTAACATCTTTAAATGGAAGTAACATCTTCCAAATATTAATTACTATAAATTTTGGTAATTTTTTTACGCAGTCTATATCTGAATTAATATCTACTACTTGTACCGACTTAGGTTTGCCTCACCTTAGGATGCTCGGTATAAACGTACGGCGTTCGGCCTCGCTAGTGCTGTCTTTACTTGACGGCGCGTTTATATCGGTTTTGCTAATGCTACCCTTAGTATAAGCTACAGTTTCGTTCTGGGTTTCCTCAAATGAAACTTGTTCGGGCCTCTCGTGGACCTGTGCCCTTGTAAAGGGAACTGCCCAGATGAAAATACCCGTTAGGAATCGTTAGAATCTTTTTAGAAGCCTCTAAGATTGCATTTCGAGTTTTAAGTGGAATTAAAGAGGAATCTTGGAAAGTAATGTGTTGTAATATGTTCCTAAGGGGATACTGGTTGCGCAGTTAATTTCGCGAAATATTTGTAATGGGAAGAATAACAATTTCAAATTCAAATCACTATAAATCAATTAGAAAAATATTCGAACATTATTATAAAATTCCGTGAAAACCATTAAATTAATCCCTTTCGTAATTCATTAATTAATTAGTTCCATTAAAAGTACTAAAATCAATTCCCAAATATAAATTGGTATAATCTACTTATCTAGCAAAGTAGACTCTAGAAAGTAGTTTTCCAAATTCTGGGAGACTCGACCTTCCTCTTCTCAAGCTCGCCCGCGACTGATTTTGAGAATAAAGGGTAGCCATGTGTCAAGGGTCAGTTTACCATAACGTCTTTTTTCAAGTTAACTGTTAGAAGTATTGAGTGCTTTAAGTGGATCTCTCTGAGATATTCTCGAAAATGTGCTTTTATAAATACTTCTATAAATACTTCTAAAAAATTGTTATAAAATGTATAATTATAAGATTTATAATTACTTCTTTAAATACTTTATTTTGTAATATTTGTTGCGTGACTAAACTATTTGATTTTGCGAGGTTACGTCACGGCAACACACAGACACACACGCGCGCTCGCGCGCGCGCCGGTTGTACGGCAACTGCACGTCGAACAAATTTGTATAATTTTTTTCGTTCCTCACATTTGGGTATAGATATACATAATTTTCCTGGATTTTTGACAGAGGTGTTCTTACATTTAGGCACAGAATACTGATGGTAGCGCTGTTTTATTTCCATTTTTATAAAAAAAAAATTTGAATCGCCCGGCTTATTTACAGCTTTTGAAGGCGTGCTACGTCACATCAATATAGTGTAATGACCCTGTTGGGTAAGATTTAATATTGAGCTACGCGCACATATGACAAAGCTATTTTAATGAAAAAACGTTGAAAACAATCCTTGTAATGCCCGTAATTTTCAAAATTTGCATAAATCCCTTGGATCCCCAAATTCCTCTGATCTAGCAAGATAATTTCATCAACTTTCATTAAAATCAACCAACCACTTGCAGATCCTGATATTTATGAAGTGCACTGTCCCCTATTCAACTTAAAAAGCCTGCAATTTGAAATATTACAGTATAATCTTTGAAGAAAGTCTTATTCAAATTTAAATGTTAAATTTTCACTTTAAATTTTTAAAAATTTATGAGTGTTTCACATTATATTTGTTATATTGAACTTTTTTTTTTTAATTCTTCAACTTGTAAATTGTTTAGTGCTGAAGGCTTTAGGTATTTGAGCTTTGTAGGACATTGCTGATGCCAAATCTTCTACTAATTGACGCGCCGGCAAGAAAACTTCTGAAAGAATACCTATCAATTCCGTCTTTAACATGTACATATAATATCGATTTTTTCAACACATCCATGATTTCGGCTTATTTTCATGTCTGTGGAGTGGGTCCACAGACTTATTTCTCGAGCTGTTTGAGTCTCCCTAACGGGAAGAAAAATGTCGTCAACTAAAGAGTATGGCTTATAATCATCTTAGTGTATGCATATGTTATTGGATTTACTACCGGTTTCGGGGATCGCTTCAGTGATAAATCCAGACCGTCCAAACGTAAACATTCAGTGGCATGTGAACCATTTCCAATTGGAATACATAATATTACCGCTCACTGCCCCTTTGTCGCTACGCTGCTGGTGTTTCACGCTTGGGGCTCGGGCTCCACTCTAGTCCAAAACCACCACGACAACAATTCTCGGAAGCAGTAAATCCGGACTCATTCAATCCAACTTCCAGTGTATAGCATAATGAAAGTGGATGGAAGGATCTCCTCCTAGTTATGCAATATGCTAGTGTAGAAGGCAGAGTGGAAACTAGTGTAAAAAAACGCAAAAATTCGGGAAATTTATGCTTTCATTCAGTTGGTAGGATCTTAGGCGCCAAATTACTATCTAGAATATTGAAAATAAATTTATGAAGAAACATTTTTAAATTCAATCGTGGCTAGGCCACTTTCTTAGCACGATGCCAAACAATTAGTAAAATATCAAGGAAGATAACGACCTTTAAAAAATTCCTCATTTGCATCTCCTATTTTTTGCAGGTGGTTGAAGATGGCTACGAGTTCTTTGCCAAGCGGCAGTTGGTGACGTTATTCTCGGCGCCAAATTACTGTGGTGAATTCGATAACGCCGGTGCCATGATGTCAGTAGACGAGACGCTAATGTGTAGCTTTCAAATACTAAAACCAGCCGACAAGAGGAAGTTCACGTATGGAGGTCTGAATGCGGGCCGGCCGGTGACACCGCCCAGGGGTCCAAACAACAAAAACAAAAAGAAGTGAAACCTTCTAGAATTGCTTCGAACGCGACACTTAGGATCTTAAGACCTCTTCCCCAACTCAACATCCTTTAAGACTATAAGAAGTCTGTAAGAAAGAGTATAATTATTACTGATACATCATAACTATCTGCGGAGCCATCCACAAAACAATGATCACTCTAACGTGTTAAAGAAGAGTTTCCGGAGGATCATTGTTCTTCGAATGAATTTTACGAAATAAGGATGATCCAAAGAAAACACTGTCCCCAGTAGGAGCGAGTAGGCGGCCTTCAGAAAAGTACAATGCAGAACATTAGTTACGACAAAAAAAAAACTTTTAGAGACTCCACTTTAAGCGTAGAATTATATACGCATATATGCTTTATACGACAGCGCTGGAGTTCTCGATTGGAATGAAAACTAGAGACAAATATAAATGAGCGTCAATGTCGAAAGCATCTTTTCCCCGTGCATCCATCACGAAATAATATACGAATCAGCGTCTTTTTCTTTTGATTCTTTTTAATGTTGAGTGAAGAATGGCGTGGTGAAATTGACAATGAATGAAGCAATTCCTCCTCGTCTTTCTTTTTGGCCCAAAGTCCAGGGTCATTGTTATATGTTTTTTTTTTATAAATCATTGTTACAACTGAAATTCACCTACCCGGCTGTCGTTTTCTTCTAAGGATTTCTTAGAATCGCGTCGAGCCCCGTCTTTATTTTCGTCTTCGTTTACGCATCCATATTTAACAAGAGCGTATTTATACTATTCAATACATTTACACAGCACTAACGACCATTTTCAGCTAATTGAAAAACCATCCTTATCGCGGGATTATCGACGAATCGATCGACTCCCGAATTTATTCGAATTTACCGACTAGAGACCTTATTTTACTGAGCAATAAAAAGAAAGATACTTTAGATTCGAAATATCTAGGACAGTAAAATTTCTCCGGACACGTCTTCTGAATCATTAGACTTCAACTCGAGAAAAATAATGGACTCGTTTTTAGATTTGTATTCTTTAAAGGAGATAGATGCAAATACAAGTTCTTTTCAGATTTCCATTGTTGTGTTAAATAAATAAGAAGAAAAAAAAATCCATACCGATATATCTATCGCAAGTGAAGGAGAAATAAATCTTAACACATCCATCAGAAACACCTTGTCGTTTTTTCTGTCGTGAGAAATCACGAGCTACTGAATCAGATATCATGGATTATTGCAACTAAGAGTCGTTCGTTATTGAGTAAATTGATTAAAATTATGAAAATTAATGAGATCTTTAAATTAATTATATAGGCTCGTATTTGCTCAGGGCGGTGGTAAAGAACGTCGTCTCGTGTTTAGCGATTATTCACCAGCATCATCGGAGAGATCATTATCATTATCGGCTTCCAGTTCGCAGTTTGAATTACTGTCATCGTGACCATTGTGAATTTTTCTTTTTTAATCCCCCAATGCACCTCTATTTCCTTAAGCACCAGTTGTACCGAAACTTTCACTCTATTGACACTATCGTGAAACGATACAGCTAATCTGCGAAATCCACTCACGCACACATCATTGTACATTCATTTTTTTATGAATAAATTTCACCAAAAAATATATATATTAAGCAGTATCCTTCGTTCCTTCTCTGCTCAAGAAGAAACCACTTCGTCTGCTTCACTTTTTTTAGCTTAAATATAGTGAGTTAACAATGTCTTGAGTCTCAATTTTGAAGTCGTAGAGCGAATATACTCCAGATTGTAGAATTGCTTTATAAATATGACAGAAACATAACAGAAACAATGAATATTCTTTGATTATCTACTAAGCTTCAAGTATGGCTGATATTATTTCGATCTGTTCAAAGTCGCTTTCCCTCCTCGAAAATAAAAAGTTTTTATTACGGATATTTTTTCATAGGATGCGTATTTTTTGTGATATTTCGATGTCTCAAGTTAAAAAAAACATCAGTATCAGAGCGTTTGAACAAATGATTGGCTTACTTTCTGAGGAAGCTGACATTTTCTGGTGTTATGATTAGAAACTCCATAAAGAAAAATTAAAAATCGAATAAGATCTTTTAATGAAATTAAAAAAATGTTGCCATTCTTTTCATTTAAAAATATTCTAGGACGGTTTGGCTGTTGGCGCCTTATGAAAGGAATAAAGATAAAACGCCCATTTTCGAAAAAGTGACAGTTGAATATAGTCAATTGATAGTGAGTTAATTAATTTGATAAAAAATCAAAGTTTCCTTTATAGATTATCTTTTCATGCCGAAACAAAAATTGTTCTCGATAAAAAAATCCCGAAATTTCATTAATCTTTTTGAAAAAGTAGGTAGCATAATAGAATTAAAAATGTAGTGAAGTCTCCATCATTTCAAGCCCCTCGTATACGGTTATTTCAATTTGCGCAGTTCCGTCAACTCCCACCATGGTCCCTGTACACTCTCCTCCGCATCTGTGACTGACCAATGAAAAAAGAGGCCCGAAGAGCGCCCTCGTTGGTTTAAATGGAGTATTTTAGGATGACGTCATGAGATTCCAGAATTTTTCGAGAAAATATTCTGAAAGTAAAAGTAAATCATAAATGTACGAATAGTAATAGTTCTCAAGTGTATAATCTGTTTTCTCGCTCATGCTACATGCTTTTGCCGATTCACGGCCCTTCAGTTTCACAAAATAAAATATCCTGAATGTCAGGTAAGTGGTACTCTAACCTCAAATTTCGTATAGTAGCTTGTATTTCGTGAAACTGAAAGGTCTTCAACCGATAAAAGGATGAAGAAACAGAATTGCGCAAATGCATTCTGTACTTGAAAAGATTACTATTCAGACCAACTAGGTAAATTTTTGACCAAAAATGGAATATTTAAATATCTAGTTTAAAAAATCAATTTTACAACGAGAAAAAAACGAATTTTCATCAAAATAGTTAAATGTTCAACCATAGTGATGGATTTTAAACTAAAATGGTGAACCTTCAACTGGAATAGTTGAATTTTCAATCGAAGGGTTAAAGTTTTAACTAAAATTGTGGAATATTCAACCGGATTGCTTAAATTATCAGTAAATAAAATTAATCTGTAACCAAAAAAGACGAATTTTTAACCAAATACTTGAATTTCTAAATAACAAAGATAAATTTTCGACCAAATAGTTGAATTTCGAAATAAAAAAGATCAATTTTCAACCAGAAATGAAAAAGTAAAATTTTTAGTTTAAAAAATTAATTTAATTTGTTTAATTTTTTACAAAAAATTGAATTATATCAATCCACAATGTCGAATTTTCTGTCCAAATAGATTAATGTTCACAACAAAATAGTTGAATTTCCTACCTACGAAAATGAATTTTCAACCAAATATTCGAATTTTGAAACAAAAAAATCAAACATTAACCAAATAGATAAGTTTTCAACCTACAAAGATGAATTATCAATCAAAACGTGGAATTTTCAACAAAATACATGCATTTTTAACTAAAAAAGAAAATAAAAAAATATTAATATTCAATTTTATATTAAAATTATACAAAAATTAGTCATGCTCGCGAAAAACAAATTCCCGGACTTTGAAGAAAAATTCCCTAACATTTTCAGCTTTTTCCAGGTGAATAGACACCCTGATTATTATATACATGCACCTCCAAAAAAACGCTTCCAGGACCATGAGCAAAATTCAAGGACATTGCAGGTTTTTTCTAGGTAGAGAAAAATTCAAGGATTTTTCCAGGTTTTCAAGGATTTCCAGGACGCTAGACACCCTGCTTTAATAATTGTAATTTATGTAGAATCCACTTGTATCACAATAAAGGCCTGATTTAAAATAGATTCGGTCTGATCAATTTTTATTGAATTATAAATAAAGTTTCATAATAATTTACCTCATTTTTGGCTAATGTCTTTCCGTTTGTTTTCCAATTTTTTTCGTTTCTCGTTCTTTTTCTACCACTTTGTTTAAACTTTTCCCTACACATTTTTGCTGTTTGAAAACTGAATTGAATTGAAAACTATTTTCACATAATAAATTTGAAAATTAGAAATAAAATATTAAGCGAAATGTTTCTGTCTATATAATTTCTGAAAGTTTGTAGAGATTTGCGCTCTTGTCCAACAAAATTGGAACTAGTTAAATTTTTATTCTTCCCTATCTAACAGGCATTTGGTCTGCTTTGTTTACAAATAAGTAGTTCGTTATGCAGAAATAACCAAAACATTCACGTACGCAAGACACTCAAAATGTTTCTTCCTAATATGAACATAACTGAAATAATTATAGATGAAAAACAAAGTTTGTCATTTCGATATATATTGGGGAAGTGAGGGGGGTTGTTTAAGCAGATAAACATTAAAAAATCATGGAAAATATTAAGTTATGGAAAGCCAAACGGCTAGCCCGCTGCCTGACGGTGCTCAGTATACTCACGAGGCTAGCGTTGGCGGCGCCCCATGCTTTATTGTAAAATGCATATTTCTGCAAATTTTCAATGAATCGATCTGAAAATTTCCACAAATCTTCCTCTAATAGTAGGGAACAAATGTCTTACTGGAAGTTGTATCAACTCTAAAGTTCCCTCGATACTTTTTGTCGGCGAAACTGAAAAAACGGGGTTACCGATCTGTCTCAATTTGCAATTAAATATTAATAAACAATAGGCGATTTTCAACTTTTTCTTTGCTTTCTAAGCATCGCTAGGGTATATTTCGTTCGTATATCAAGTTTGAAATAGTTTCAGTAATATTTGCCCAACTTACGACGATTTATTTCTTAAAAACTAATTGAATTTGGGGACACATTTTTTTTTAGTTTATCAAGCTTATTACACTTGCTGGCTTCCTATAGTTGCCAGATTGGTCGATTTGACTTAGCTCATTATATTACCTTCCGACGACTAGAAATTAAAGAAGTAGCCCAAAAAGTCGCCCAAAATACATGTAATGGGCGATTTCTTTTTCAAGTTTGGGCGACTTGGGCAAAGCTCCTGGTAAACCTGCAGTTAAACAGTAAAAGTCGCCGAATCTCCCGGCATCGAGTTTTATGGAAAAAGGCAGCAACTACAACCAATACAAGGGCTGCTACAAAATCCCAATTTTGACCTAATTTTTTTTTATCCTGTCTGTTTTTCTCCATGTCTTTTCCTGACTTTACCCTGACCAATTTTACATTTTCCCTGACCGTTCTAAATTAACAGAATTAATATTGAATATGGAAAACCACATTCAAACGTGTTCTTCGATTTTCTCCATTCACTTATTTTGTAGTTACTGCCTTTTCCCATAGAACTGAGCATAGCACGGCAGAAGTAACATAGAAACAAAATCAATGGCGGCACGACGCGTGGATTATTCTCTCTTTGCACATTGCGTCACAAGTGGAATTAAATCGAATAAGTAATTCGAACGAGCAATGCGATTAAGGGAACGATTTATAGCAATGCTGATACGGCTTCGTTCCAACTTAGTGGCTTGTTCCCGGTCTCGTATTAAGTTTCGAGGCGTTTACACCGTTTCAAATGTACTTGGTTTAATCGAAAAGGACAACAGCTGAGAGCCATTTCAAATCAAATAAAGATCTTTTTTGTCGAATTTCGCTATGGGCATTGTGCAGCAAAGGGCGGTTAAAGATAGATCAAGTATTTATAGGCCGGAAATAGCTAACGTACTATTTTAGAAAAGGCTTTAGTCTAATACCCTAATTCTAGGGAATTTAGATTACGTAAAAGTCTTTAAGCTTTAGTTTAGACTAGAGAAATAAAATTCAAAAAGTCTTCTAGATTTTGTGTCATCATATGTGATTGGCTTCGAATAGATAAGGGGTCTAATGCCTAAGAATATCGATGTTGAGGTTTTGACGGGGTTTCAGTACAAATAATATAGACAACATGAATTTTTAGTAGATTTTATAAGAATTTCAGCTAAATCAACTGATTATCTGTCATTTCACGAATAATTCAGTAAAATCTACTGAACTCGGATTTTTGCAGACATTTGTAGATTTTACTGGTAGATAGGTGAAATGTACATAAAATCAGTAGATTTAACAGAACTTCATATAAAATCTAATAAAATGTCATGTTGTTCATATTTGTACCGATCGTGTATGTAAATATTACGGAACTTTTTTCTGTGTGCAGAAGTACGTCACTGAATCTCAGAGACTCGTTGAAATCCGTGAAAAACTACTGGAATTTCAGTAATAGTCACTTATTTCTTAGTAAATTTTTCACCTATTCAGATACTCTCTAAATTTGAATCAATGAAGATTCACAAAGAATAACACCAACACTGAAAGACAATCACGGGCTTCTCGCTATACCATTATTCAGTGAAAATTCACTGAAAAATTATTGATTGTTCACTGCAGCTCCAATTCTATGAGGTTTCAAAGATTTTTCAGCGAGAAACTATTATTAGAATTAAAGTGAAAAATCACTGATCTAATTAGTGGATAACTATTTATTAAATCAGATATTCAGAGAATGTTTTTTTTAATTAGCATACCATTCATAACGAAAAAGCATGACTTTTTGATTTATAAAATACAAATTTGGAGAATATTGAACTAATAAAGAACACAAATAAAATGGCGAGGAAAGAATGAACCTGCAGTGAGGCCTGGAACTACATTCTGCTACACATGTGTGAAGCACCGGGCCCAAAATTGGTATCAAACATGAAGGGCCAATGAACCAGATGAGGGAGGGTTCGACACCGAATTTTACATCGTTGGCGAGCAATGCGGTTCCGAGTGTGCCATGAAATGCCAGGAATACCGGGTGATCTAAAAATACCGGAAATTGGACGGAAAGCGTGACATGGTTACGGCGCGGCGTTTGGATCCTTGCCCGCGAGAAGTTGCCCGTTTATTATCAGGACAACTATTAGGGAACAATGAACCAGCAGAAGAGGTTTATTGCTGACTAATCGACAATGATGTTTCAAAACTAGTGCATCCTAGACGTCACTAAACTTTACATCTCTTTATTTTAACTCATTCTAAGATCTACGATAATAAAAATTCGTTTAAATTACAATTCCCAGATAAAAGATTCAAGGATTACAATAATCTATAGAAGAATACAGGACAATGCCCATAGATCTCTGATACATAATTTACACTTCCGACTGATGCAAATTATGAATCAAGCCTCAGAAAATGAGGAATAAATATATTAATTTTTGATAATTTCATAATTTAATTTTATGTGCACAATAAAGTGAGAGTGACTTAAGTTCTGGAGTCGATTGTCTTTATGCAATTGTATGCTAATTCTCGCTTCAGCTGTTTCGAGTAAATGCGGTGGACTTTTAGCACAAGCCTGTATAATAAACCTGATACCGAAGAATGTACATTTTGTTTCTCTTGCTAAGAAATATAGTATGAGAAGGAAACAATTATTCCCACGTGTTAGGTCAGGGAAGTGTATATATATATATATAATATTATCGTATTTTATCTGCAAGTTGTATTAAAAAACTACCATTAAAATTATTGCACAGTTTAAAGTACTTATCGTTAATTATGGTGGAAGCTTTGATGCTTATTCTGACATTTCCTCACTTATAGTGAAAAGCCTTATTTATAAAAGCAAATACGTGTAATTTATCTTTCAACCATATAGTTTATAATTAAAAGTCTTAATCTCGTTCAGATTTATACTCATAAAATACAACCAAACGGAAAACGAAAAAAAAAAGAAAAATTAAAAGCATCAATAATATGAAATTAAACTAAAATTGTGATGTTAGAGCAGTCCAAATTATGAAAATCAAATATGATATTGATAAAACGGGTTACTCAAAGATCAAATTATGAGTATATATATAATAAATGAGTTCGAAGTCTGAATGCATACATGTATCTAGACCTCGAACTCATTTGAGAAATTCAAAATAGTGTCAATAGTAGCATAAATTTCGAAAAATGGTATGAAAATAGAGGCATGCAATTTTTTAAATATTAAGTCGAAGGTTAACTATTCTCGAAATATGGTATGTAAGATACACATACATCTCCCATTAAATTGCGAGAAATCCATTCGAGTCTTTTAAAATAACCTAAAAGATTTGAAACTGGTTCAAATTCTTTAGGAGCGTTTCGAAATCATATAAATCCCTTCAATATGGTGAAATCGCTTAAAATCCCTAAAATCCGTAGATATCCTTAGAAGTCCCTTGAAATTTCACTTCATTTATTCCCTACAGTTCTATAGAAATCCGTTCGAGTCCCTTTAAATCTTTGAAATATTATTGATTTCCTGGATAACTTTTTAAAGTCCTTCGAAATTTCATGAAATCCTATACGAAATTCTTCAAAACCCATTAAAAATGTTGAAATCTCGTTGAATTCCTTAGAATTTTAGAATTAGAGTTCCAATTAGAATTCCAAATTTTTTTTAATGTCTTGAAATCTATAGCAATTCCTTATAATATTATGGAATCTTTTAATTTATTGTTAAATCCTACGAATGTTTCAAATATTGTAAAATTCCTTGAAATCCCTTGAAATTATGTAAATGACGTAATAAAAATTATTTGAAATCTTACTAAATCATTTGAAATTCCTTAGAATTTTTTTAATCTTTTGAATTAAAAATAGTACAGCAAAATAGTTTTGAAAGTTTTTTTAAAAAGTTTAAAAATGTGTCAAGAAGCGGAATTGGTAGCGTGAGTCCGATCTGTCTGTATGTATTATAAATAGGTTCGAAAATGGAAGTGAGCAGAAGCTGAGTATGTGCTTTTCGTGAAAAATGAAGATTGAAAGACGAGAGAAGTAAAAGTAAGGGAAAAAGTTTCGATCGCAACCCTCTGGAGCCTCTAAACCAGGGCGCAGTGAACTTGATGTCGCGACGGAGTATGGCGCCGGAAAATGGCGTCTGAGGTCGATACGCGAAGTATAATAAGTGTGCGAATTCGGATCCCCTGGAAGTACTTCCATAGAAGGGAGGCGGTGAATCGGCGATGGGAGTCAGACTAAGCGGTGCCTCGATGACCTTGAGGCTATCGGACTCATAGGCACAGTTATTTATGCTTTGGCTCGCGGATTGAAGTCTACTTTTTACACTAAGAATAATGATTAAAGGCCATATCTTCATATAGATATAAGTGCGTCAGTGAAAAAGTTATAAAACCCTCAGACAGGAGATTCTCCTACAGGAAATTGAAATGTCTCACAAATCAACAAGAAGTACGAGATTGACAAGCCAAAAAACCAAATATGAATACGGATCTCAACATTCCGGCTTAAAGGAAGTTACTCCAACAAACCGAATGCTATGCGTATGAAAAACAATTTTTTTCAAATATGTCCAATGCTATAATAGTAGATAATATTTAAAGACCAAAATTCTAATCTTGACTAAAGTCCTTTCAAATTTAAAAGAATTCGATTCCTAAGATTTAAAAAAAATTCAAGTTGGATCCAAAAGAACTCAAATGAATTAAACAAAAACTAAAAAAATCATAATCAAAATATATTGGTTCATAATCAAACATAAAAAAGTCCATTGATTTGAGTAGAATTGAGAGAATTTGAAGAATTCAAGTCAATAAAAAAAATTCGAGAGAATTCCAAAAAATGTAAAAGAATTTTAAAAAATGCATGATAAATTAAGAAGAATTCAGGGTGAATTCCAAATGAATTCAAATAAATTGCAAAAAATATTAATTAATTAAAATAAAGTAATTGTTATAATTGGTCCAAGTCCTCTTGGGAAATTTCTTCTAGCTTCATAAATTACAAATCTTGAAAACTTAAAAAATACCCTAGAATATTGATAAACCTTTGAAACTTTTTAAAGCTCTTGAAAATTTCTTCAAATTTTCAAAAATACCTTAAGATATTTCAAATCCTTTAAAGTCTTTTGAAATCTCTTGAAACTGTTTAAAGACGCCCTAAAATCTTTAAAATCCTTTGAAATCCCTTCAAGTTATTGAAATCTATTAAAAACTCCTTAGAATATTTTTAAATACCCTAAAAGATTTCAAAAGAATTCAAGAAAATTGAGAAATAGATATAGACTTTAACTTAAAAAAGTGGCTAATAAGTGATTAAGAAAAAAAATGGATAAGAAGTGACTGTGTGACAGCCCTATGATTATTCTTGATACATAGTTACTTGAAGGGCTTCTTAAAAAATTCCCTGACTTAAGCCTTTTTTTTCCTTCAAAATCCTTGACCGTCCCTGACTTTCCCTGACCAAGAAAATTCTCTGGCTTTTCCATGATTTTCAGGTTTTTCCCTGACCTGCGGCTACCCTGCATATGCACATTGGAGATGTACCGCCAAATTACCATACTTTCATATTTTTTGTATTTTTACTTTAAAAAGAGAGATTATTGTCTTAGAAGACTACAGTGACATTTGCTTTTCTCCTTTCATGATCCATTTATACATGAACATCCGAGAAACCGTTACGAATCAAAATGATGATAGGCATCAACAAAAGCCGAGAAATGAATCACGCACCTTCTAAGACATGAGTCACATCTCACGCGACCTACAAGTGCCTGCATAATTTGCAAAGTACCACAAGCTCAAACAGCAAACCATTAAAATTAAATATGAATAACATTTACAGTGAAAGTTAAAAAAGACTTGTTGCTTCCAAAATTGTTTGGCTTAGAATCAGTAGATTCTAAATGGCACCTTATGTCCATAATTTTGGTGTAAAATGCTACTAAAAACTAAATGCTATCAGCCGAGCAACAAACATCCTCAAAACTTCCAACAGTTTTTCTGGTCTTTCATGTCTTCCAGCTATAGATTTCTCTATTATCAGTCTGAACTTTTTACCAAAAATAAATTTCACACCCATCAGAAATATTTGACTAACCACTAAAACCGTCTTACAGAACATCACATGAAACATTGAAGTGACACAATAAAAATATCACTCTCTCTCTCTCTCTCTCTCTGCCTTAGTTCTTCGAATTACTCAAATATCTCCTAACCTACTTGACGTAACATAAGACAACTAGTTCTCTGACTAATATATTCAGAGGAAAAGACTCATAGTGGATTAAGAATATCCGGCGTAAGAATTTCCGGCTTCGAATTCCAAGTTAGTTGGAAATTCTGGTGGTACGCTCTTTTTTCTCCGAGTGATTTTGCATCTTTACTCGCCTTCTAAGCATGTCCGCGAGTTCCGTGACTTTCGAGACTCGCCCGTTACTTTCTATTTCTGCATACCAAAGCGACGACCTTGGGAGTGACCTTCGGCATAGAAACAACCACGAATCATCGCAGCGAAACATGCAAGGTGTATCCACCTCGTAATCACCGGGCGGGATTAAACGGTCAAATTGGTGGGTGCGTGCTCCTCAGATTCGCGAAAGGAGCTGAAAAGAACGAAAAAGAAGGAAGCCAAGAAGAAGAGTCTGCGCCCTCGCAAATTCCAAAGCCTCCGGAGCCCTGGACAAGCACCTAATTTATGCGGTTCCCTCCACGAGAGAGAAAAGGGACGGAAACTATATATGTTGTGCAAAGAGAAGAAAAATGGAGAGTAAAGATAAAAAAGTAAAAAAAAAGAGAAAATAAGGAGTAAAGCTACGAAAATGGAGGGTGAAGATAATAAAAAATCAGAGCAAAAAAGGGAAATGAGAAACAATTGACTCCCAAAGTTTTCGAAGACAGATTCATGCTTGATAAATTGGAAATTCCAGGTATTCTTTCGTGAGGAAATTATAGTGTGTAATTAAAATATGTGTTGAGAAACACTTGGCACTGATAAAAATCAAGCGAGCACGTGGAATGAAGTCATTAGAAAGGAGTGCAGACTCTATACGAAATAAACATAAGTTATTGGGCTGTGACTTTAAATTAATTTCGAACTGATTACATGAATTAGAATAACTTATAGTGTTATGCTCTTGTTGTATGTCTCTACGAGGAAGCAATTGCTTACAGTGAAGTAATGTAGGATTCAGCTATGTTAAGTGATTTGCATAAGGTGAAATTCCTCGCTGAAGGTCTCGCATGGCGAACAAACTTTGAAATGAAATCAAGATTCAAATTCGCATGAAATTTACCTAATCTACGTGACCTCTTGCAATTAAAACAAAGTACTCGGTGTGAAGAATTGAGGCAAAATTATTGATTTTCTCCAGCAAAAGTACACATTTGAAATTTTGTCTCAGAATTCTGTACTGACGATGATACAACTGTTGCTACATTGAAAAACAAGTTATTTTGAATCCTCGTTTAAATCTATGGGCCGAGTATACTAGGTCTTCTGAAAAAACTGATGTTATTAAATAAATAGATGTTTATTTAAATCAATAACGGGACATGTTGGTTCACCTTAAGCATCATTGAATATTATATGAACATTGTATGATTTTTAGCAGATAGTGAATACCAAATAAACGTTACGTAGATTTGACAGTATTTTTTCTCCTATTGCAATAAAATTACAGTCCAAGCTCCGAGCAGTGCCGCTTCTCCGATTTCTCGCTCGAGCGCTACCCCCACCACTTTAGCGTCGAGGTGCAGAGCGTGTCATACACACGCTGAGTACCTAGAACACATACTATCGGGGTGTCCCACCCACGCAGGAACGACCTATATCTACAAACATAATGCTGCCCTAAGAGTGCTTTATTACCATCTTTGTCGCTCTTACGGTGGTGGCAACGACCCTGCCCTGCCGAACGCTCCAAGGGAGATAGAGTCAATTGTCCAAAGCGAGAAGTGCCACATTTTCTGGAACTTCGATTTTCGGACAGCAGACTCCGTTTCCACTCGAGGCCTGATATTGTTCTTCAAGAGCTCCTTTCGAATACAACATCACTGCCAAGAGGAAAGAAGAAGAAGAAAGGTATCAAGATCTTAAAATGGATCTGCAGCGACTGTACCCAAAATATTCGGTACAATTAATTGACCTTGTGATAGGTGCTCTCGGAGGTGCGAAACTATCACTGGTACGTAACCTTAAAGCCATACATGCTTGCCAAAAATATGCCACAGCTCTTGCGAGATCGATGCAGAAAGCTGTCATCCTTGGGTCACATCCTGTCCTCAAAACACACGAGGGTTTCGCCGGCCTGTCGTTGTGATTACGTCGTATCCTGTGACCACCCATCTCACGGTTGTGAGACGTGGCGATGAGTGGAACTTACGGCGGTACTGGGAGCAAATGTCATTTTTCATATGGCAGTTGCTCCCAGTGGGACCCTGCGGTGGTTTTTAACCTTATTATTCAAATATATATTATCATTTGCTTAGAAAAAAAACTAATGATAAAACTGTATCTCTCGGCTTATCTATGATGGATTTTAATAGTTTATCCATTGAAATTATTACATTTAACAATACACAGGTTTGCGCGAGAAGACCAGAAGACAATTTTATAGAATAATTAGATTTTTGTTTAAAAATGCATATTGTTTATTTAATGGTTCGTATTAACAACAGACTTACGAAGTACCAGTGGGATCTCTGATATGAACCGCTGTTTCTGATTTGATGATGGAGAACATTGAAAGTCGTATTCTTACCAATCTCCCTTATCACATAGCATTCTTTCATCGTTACGTAGACGATATTCTTGCTTGTGCCACTAAGGACAAAATAGAAGATCTACAATTGAGATTCAATCAATACAATTCTAAATTGAATATTACGATAGAAACAGAGATTGTTCAGAGAATAAACTTTCTCGATATGACAGTCAGAAGAAGCGATGGTAGATTAGAGGCTGATTGATACAGAAAAGAAACTTGCCCAGTGGACACCAAATTTGACGACGTCTTTACGACATCGTTGCTTCCCTTGTCGAGCACTCCCTCACTTTCGATCATCAATTTAATTTTGACACTAATAAAGTACTAGGTACAGAAACAATTATAAAAAGAGAATTTATCAAGATAGTTTTCATATTGTAAAAACCAATAACACAATTAACAAAAGAACAGACACACAAAATTTGACATGTTAATATAGAAATGCAATTAAAGTAACTGGTTTTTGCTAAATGTTTAAAATATTATGATGTCAAAACGAATCTGCCCACGAATCTGAACTAACCTCGCTATTTGCGTTCCGCGAAACCTTGTCTATAGTTAGGCCATGTATACAGCGGTAGTATTTGCAAACTTTTCAAGTTACAAAATACATTCATGGCAATGGTATGTTTGACATGTGTTGGCCCACCATAATATTTACTGTACTAACATAAAAAGTGTCTTGTAATGGGTGAAAGTGAGGAAGAAATTTTAATAATTTACAAATCTTTACAACTTTATCACGAGAAACTTAACTAATGTTCTGCACGTTTACAATGTTAGCTCATAAGAAGCTGTATTCAAAAGAACCTGGGTATTCAAATACCTGTACATGTTCCTGCATTATCGTGGATGTTGCTGCAAGAAATTGTCTAGGTAGGATCATGTGCAGGATCCTGTGGAAGTGGGACACATTTGCAAAAAGTATCTATGAAGGATCCTGTACAGGTATCTGAGTAGGTGGGACGCTCGCAAAAATATCTCTTAAGGATCCTGTGCTACTTCTATCCCACATGAATCTTTCTTTACAGGATCCTGTAAAGGATCCTGTGTACTTTTTTTTTAAGCATGCTGGGGAATTTGTTGCAGCAACATCCACGATAATGCAGGAACCTGTACAGGTATTTGAATATCCAGGTTCCTCTGCAGGAACGTGCGCAAGTTCTCTCACAGGATCCGCGGCAGAAACCGGTGTACCAGGAACGCGTTCCTGTACAGGAACCTGCGGAGTAACCTCCAAAAGAACCTATCGGGTTCCTGCACAGGTTCCTGTACGGGAATTCTCACTTTTTATGACACGAAATACATGACCAAAAAACTTACCATCATTTTATTACTGCAACCTTGGTCGAAAACCATAACATAAACTTAAAATTTACTAAAACAACTAAAACAACGAAGCTGTCGTCTTGATGAGAACATGGTGGAGAACATCGATCAATCTAAGTACACTACATAATCAAAGGAGATTTCTTTTAAGATGCAGAGACGAAAAATGTTTACCATCACATTTAATTAATTCAAAAATTAATATAGAATTTAAGCACACGAAGGTTATAAACAAAGTGAAAAGAATTGATAATGAAAATCAAACTACTAAACTCAGAAATTAGAGATTTATGTACAGAACTAGATAGAACTCACAAGCATAAATTTGATATAAAAACACAAATGTTAAAAATAATAGATCATATAACCTTGGAACTATTGGTTAATTTTCAAAATCATAGAATTTATAGAATCACTGCCCAGTCAACACAAGCCAACGGGATCTCGGCGAGATCTTTGTAAGAGGTCTTGCAAGACTCACGTTTAATATTTGGGCTAGCAGGTGTCGTTAAATGCGTTTATATCCCGGCAGGATATCTTATAGCGGGCACTCCCGCATTTTTCCCGCAAGTTTCTTGCAAGTGTGCCTTTGCGAGTCTTAAACTGTATTTCAAATAAAAAAGGGGGAAAAATAATTACCGACAGGTTTTGCATAATTATATTAAAACTTATTTCTAATTAGTGAATATATCGAATTTTAACACTAATAAAACATAAAATTCCGCATGTATCGCAGGGATTCGAACCTAAAACCTATCTTCTTGATTTAACCCAACACCTACTTAGAACCAAATAATGGTTATGACAATTTTTGTCATCAACTTATTTTTTCAAATTATTTATGCTATAGATTATGATTTTACATAACATTTTTTAAGATAAATAATTCAACGATTTGTCATATTTATCTTAGGGAAGAAATCTTTGCGTAGAAGAAATTCAGTTTCAGTATCAGGAATACAGTGAAGGAAAAGGTGACATGATCACAAATGTCTGATAATCCTTCATTCAATTCGTCAGCACGTCGCCTCAACGGCCAAGTTGGATATGGGATTATTTTGTCATAAAGTGTCATATTTGCAGCGAAATATTTTTATACCAAAATTGAACGTCATCACTAAGCCCCCACTTACTACATAAGCACAATTTAGGGCCCAAAGCGCCAAATTCAAATTAAAAGTTAGTTACTGCTTAACCTATTACGACATTTTACAAATGCAAAGCTACGTTTTTTTTTTAGATTAAAGTAATTCTTTTTTGGTTTAGCACTATTCTAAAATACTTTCCTCGAGTCTTAAAATAGGTTATGTTTATTCATACTCTTGAATGTTTTATATTATTACAGCTTCGTTAGTTCTGCAATCGAGGATGACAAAACAGTTACGTCTCCTGCAACAGCAGCGAGCCTGAATGGGCCAGCAAGGAAACGGAAACGGAAAATTATTGAGGGATGCTCCTGGGAACGTCGGGAAATAATTACTCGAGCAACAAATTAACTGATAATTTCAAATCAGTTGCCCGTATCAATTATTGCAGGTCAAGGTTTTCGTAACTTTATCGGGTATTGTGGAACCAGGTTATCAATTACCTTGCGAAAAAATGATCTGAAAAAAAGATTTATGAAGCGTATAATCGTGTAGTACAAATTCTAAAAAGAGACAACTTGAAAATTCGTAGTGTATCATTAGATACAGATGAATGGTCATCAAGAGCTCAATACCCATATACGTCAGTAACGATTCATTATATCGATGAAGACTGGAAAATTGGATGTTTTGCTCTGAGTGTAAGACATTTAGATAAACGGCCAAATGCGATTAATTTGGCAAGTAATTCAGAGAAGGTAATAGGAGATTGGAACTTGGAAGAAAAAGTAAGCTCAATCGTACACGACAATGCTGCTGTTGTCATAGCTGCAGTGAATTTGCTTGACGAAGTTGAGCATAATGACTCTTGCTGTCAATGGCTGATTTTTTAGTATTTGAACTGTCCTCTTCGTCAGTTGACATATCTGCTACCATTTTTTAAACATTTCAAAAAATATGTTGTGTCCCTTCATCTGTAAATTCAGCATGTAATAACTTCTTATATCTAGGATCAAAGAATGTGGCAATCTGATGAACATAAACTGCTTCCAATTCATCATTATCCATTTTAAAAACGAATCTCAGTTTGTCTGCAACTTTTCCCTTGCATTGTTTAACAGATTTATCATCTGATACTTCAATTATCAAGTGATTCCGTAAGAGTCCTCCAATGATTGGTCGAACAGCAGAAATTGTAACATCTGAATGAGTGCAAAGTATTTTAATTGCCGATTGCAACGAAAAAGGAAAGTTATTACATTTTTGACAAGTTTCCATTGCATATCAGACAATTCATATTGCCCATTTATCAATTCTTTTTCCGGCTCATCAGATAAGACTGCAGCAATAGGTATACGATTCTCTGAAAACGTATTGAACATGCCATAGATAAAATCTAACCTATCAAGGTGTCCTTCTATCAATTTTCCAGGCGTTCTTACTAGCATTATCTGTTTTTTACTAGAGATGAAGCTGCTTCATCAGATTCTTCAAAGTAACGGATGATTTTTTTTCACTTGGGCATACATATCACCGAAATCCTTAAAACAAACCAATGAATCCTGAACGCTATTTTAAATCAGCTCGATGGAACAAGGAATGTCATTTTCAAATATATTTTTGAAAAAAACTGACGTCTGGATGTATAATGCATTATGAACAATTGAATTCACCTTATCCTTTAAATCCCATTCTTTATTCATATATTTTAGAGCTGGAGCTGAACTGGTTTCTGATGTATTGTCTTCAATACTTTTACAAGAAGGAGACCAAATCTTCAATTTCCATTCTGTATTTATATAAGGTAGCTCCACTAGTATATATGGATCATTTTTGCTCGACAGCCAGGCATCTATGGAATGCGTTGGTGTTTCGCATTTAGAAATATCATCTCGAATTGTCCCATTAATATATTTGCCAATTAATTATTAAATAAATAATACATTTTTGTGAATTTTATAATTAAAGAAGAGAGAAAAACATATTTTGGAAATGCCACATTTCGGTCCATTTTATATACCAGATTAAAAATTTAAAAAAAATTGGTCCAAAAAATATTAAAAATTATAGAAATTAATAACTTAGATGAACAGAAAATGTTTTGTGTTGTTCCACTACCACATTTCATATTTTAAATAGATAATTCAATTTATAGAATTACACCATTTTTACAAAGGAAAAACATTAGATAAAAATATTTGATTAATAAAATGAACTTAAGAAATTGCACACTTTCACATACCTCTGTCCCTTTGGCTTAAGTGAATGCACATGACGAAGGTGCTTATTCAAAGCCGATGTTGAATGGTTGTAAGAATTGTCTTTTTTGCATGTTTTGCATTGTGCAAATAGACCACCTGGCCGCTCGGAAACAAATTTTCCAAACCAAACTTGGTTTTTAACGTTCCGGACGTTCTGCCATTTTGGTTAATCCATTTGATTCTCAAATAAGGATTATGTAACTATCGCGCGTTCAGTTTTCGTTTTCTTTGCATTTGAAACTTGATGCCGAATAAGAAATCCATGGAGAAATATTTAAAATCAAAAAAAAATTCGTCCGATACCCGGATACCCGGGTGTTACCCGACTACCCGGGCATCCGGGTACCGGAAATTTTTGTTATTATCCGAGTACCTGGGTACCCAAGTAATACCAGTAATCTCGGTTACCCGGGTCCCCGAGTATCCGAGTAAATATACAAATACCCGTCATGAAGTCCTAGCCATAGACCAAAGCTTAATTCTAACTTTTTTAAATTTCTTTTTAATGTGTATAGAGTTTCGCTTATATGTTAAAAGTGAAAAGTTTTGAAACAAATTGAAGGAAGTAATTGCAGAATCATACAGAATTTAAGTTTATATTTCAGTTAATTTAATGCATTGATTTTTTCAAAAGTTATAGACTATTAAAGAAAAGTTTTAATTATAAAGTAATTTAATCCATATGAAAACTTCTTCCAGGGATGTTTCTTTTAATTATCTGAATATAAAATAAAACGTTCAAGTTTTTAATTGAAAAATTAAAATCGCCGTAAAATTGCGGTGTTTTAAATGTTGTTATAATTAAAATTTTCGAATTACTATTACAATCATAATATTTACTTCCATAAGATAAGGAACCCTTTTGTCGGTATTAAATTGCATGAAGGGGTGCATATCCGAATAAATTTCTGCCAGTTCAAGCCCAAAACGAACCCCCTGAGTTAAAAAACGAGTGCCCGGGGTACATTTGAAGTTGAAATATCAAAAACCAACTTTCCGAGAAAAGCGCATCTAAGTTTGACGAGTGCTGTGAGGGTACGTGTTGAATTTTTAGTTAAAACATAACAATTGTCCCCTTTCAGTAACTTTAGGGACATAAGTATAATGCAAACAGACAGAGCATAGATTGAAGTATGACATCGCAAAGAACCCCCAAAATCGATGATTTAAACCGCATAAAACTCCTGAACTGCGATCGACCTACGTGGTACCTTTTCTTGTGAGATGACACATATTATAATTAATAAATATTCCAATTAATGTTTCCATAATATTTATCATAGTGGGAAATGTGCAAGAGGACTTGCATTGTAACGCCGATAAAATATCTCTTACAATTCTCGTAGCGGGAAATGTGCGGGCGGCCATGCATTTTAACATTGGCAAGATTACCCGCAAAGATCCCGCTAGGATCCTGTGTGGAATTCTCTTTTCGAGCATTCTCGCTGTAGATCCCGCCGCGACCTCCGCCAAGATCCCCGCCAAGAAATTCGGCAGCATCTGGCATGAGCTCCAATGGATTAAGAATAAGTATTACAATGTTGATATTATAAAAATTAATGATAATTGATCAAAAATTTGTCGAATGTATATATCCTTGATGATATTTAATATTTTCTAAGCTAAGGTCACAAATTTAGTGTAGCTCTGAGAAAAAGATAGATATTACAGTGCGTCCCAAATTAATAGAGACACTCACTTTTTTGGGTACAACTTTTTTAATTTAAACCAAACAAAACTGAATTTTAGCAGTGTATTTCTACCTATTATTGACCATTTCTGTCCTTTTTTGGTGATCCTACGGCGATTCGTTTGCTTGTTTTTATAGTTTTTTTTTGAAAAGGTGTGTCCCACATTAACAGGGGCACCAAAAAGACATATATTTTGAATCAATGCGCGTGAATCCGAACTTTTGAGAGACCATTCCGAATAAGTCCGACTGACTACGTAGGAGTTTCTGTGAAATTTTAGTCTGAATCAATCCGCATGACGCACACAAAGACACACAGGAATATGAATAGAAAAAATATAAAGAATAGAATATTGAAGAGAAATAAAGAATATACGTATAATTGAAAAATAACGTTGAACAAGCACCGCAGGATCCCACTGGGAGCAACTGCCATATCAAAATGACACCAACTCCCAGTAGGACCGCGGTAAATCACATTCATGGCCGGCGAAACCCCCGTGTATTTTGAGGACACCAAGCGACCCAAGGATGACAGATTTCTGCATGCATCCCGCAAATGCCTTGGCATATTTTTGGCACGGCAGTATGGCTTTAAGATTACAAACAAGTGATAGTTTCGAACCTCCGAGGGCACCCATCACAAGAACAATTACTTGTACCGAATATTTTGTGTACAGTCTTTACAGTTCTTTCTCCTTGGCAGTGATGTTGTATTCGGATGGAGCTGAGAATTCGATCACGAATATAGTTCGTTTCTCGAAGTCTTGGAGCAGGGTCGCGGCATTCACGTACCGCACCTATCGCTGGGAACTTCTTAATATAAAATGCGGTCACGGTATGCTAAGGTGGAAATGACCTCTGCGAAATAGGCGTTTTCGAGTTTAAATATGAGGTGAATGTGCGGGCCAAATGTTGGTATGCGGAAGTAGACTTCTTCTACCAGATGTTCTTGATACCATCTGGTCCTGCAGCGGAAAAGTTAGGCGATCCTCTAAGTGGTTTTTTCACCTCTTTGGCAGTGATTGATGGACATTCCTCCTCAGATGATATGAGGTTGTCGCAAAGCTCCTTGAAGCGTATGATATTATCAGTATCTTTTTTCAACTTTAGGAATTTAAGGATCTTGTATACCTCTCACCAAACAGTCTCTACCTTGTTGGACTTGGGCTTATTTTTGATAGAAACATGGTAATCACTGAAGAGGTGATACGGGTCAGCGAAAAACCGTTGATTCTCCCTGATCCATCTCCACCTCTTCTGTATTCTCTTCCTTGCGACAGATAACACCTGTATTTTCTCAGCAATGTGCTGCTTGATTGTCAGCAGCTTTGAATTGTTCAGTGTATAATTGAAGATCCTCAGTTCTTGAGCGAACTTTTGAACCCTTTCAATTTGAATCAGCCAAAGCTCTCGCCACACCATTATGCAGGTGTCGCACTCCTCAGAGGTATCCTCAGGAAGGAAGGCATCTATTTCAGCCAGACCTTGGAGCTTAGGAGGAACCTGGATGTTAAGGTTCCTCCTTGTCCTGAAGTCACGACCGTCTCTCAGAAGGTGCCTTCTTTCCATGGTTGGTCGTAATGTCACTTCCTCATCCTCGTCTGCAGATTGTCCATGCAGCGGTTGGGGAAGCGCTCCACGCACGTATCTATTTTTCGAGAGGTAGGCAGCTTGATTTCGCAATGACTGATGTGAAACGTGATGAAGCTGTGGGTGTTTCTAGCACCACAGAGCGTACATACGCGCTATAATTCCTCCGCGAACAGGGATAATCCTGGCATCGTAGTAGTGTAGCAAGTCACCCTTGAACTCTATGGTGATCGATACTGAATGCTGACCCATTGTTGGGTGCTCTGTGCGTTTAACCGTTTTGAATCGCATCTACAACTTTTTATTCGCCCGGCATACGAGACTCACCATTTGAGACACATCGCCCAGGTGCCGTTCAGCTTTTGGCACAGTTGTTACGGCTCCGCTTAGGGGTTAGTTCCTGCGGGACCATCCCTGGACTCAAAATAAGAAGCTTGCATTTTAAAAATAAAACTGAATTTTTTAAAAATTAAAATTAAACGAGTGGGCACGGTAGTTAGTACTCGTTAGGACAACCTAAAGACATCAAACACCTCCATGCCCACTGGGAAGCTCAGAAAATCATAGGGCCTAATAAAATAAAAGTACTAAAAAATATATAACTATTTCAAAAGTTAATATGCTCGATCTTGGAAAACTGTGCACCTGCATAGATGACAATTGGAAAACTGTGCACTCGCACAGATGTTAATTGGAAAACTGTGAACGTCTGATTCTCGACGTGCACAGTTGTCACTTTGACAACTTTGCACGTGCAGATATGGTACTTGGACAACTGTGCACGTCGAAATTTCGACGTACATAGTTGTCACTTGGACGACTGTGCATGTGTTAATGTCTCCGTTTTATTTTTCATTTTTGCCAAAATAAATTCAATTGCCTTTGGTTGAAAATAGCAATTAGACGGAATGCAGATTACGTCGAACAAATTGTTATTTGCGGAAACCTTAAGAATATTTTTAAAATTATGGAAAATATTATATTGTTATATTCACCAAGAGAATTAAGGAAAACTGCCAAGTATAAGGGCAACGTGTATGCAATTCTCATTATTTCCAAGTAGAGAAAAAACTCGTTCATATATTAATGAAAATTTGGGTTGATAGTTTAACTAATTATTATTCTGGTGTTTCATAACATTATACAATAAATGCTGTAGTCGTTATCTATGATATAATTGTCGTCTTAAGCTTATTCTTCTGAGATATTTATATTTCATATATCATTCTAAGAGGCCGTGCTATTTTTTCTAACTTGTGTAGTTTATATTTTTAATGTGTATTTTATATTTATATTTTTCTTATATTTCATACATATTTTCGCTAAAAGTTCGAAAATAACGCGAGATAGAAAGAAGTGTCAACATACAGTTTTCTAGAACTTTTTTAGAGACAAATTTTGTTATGTTCTTTTTTCGTGCTTAGTACAGTTTTTGAGAAAAAACAAACAAGAAGTTTTGTTTTTTCAAATAAAAAGAACTATCATGGAATATACATTTATTTACATGAGGACGAATCTTAAAAAGATCAAGAGAAAAAGCACTGAGGTTATTGAGTAAATTTACTTTGAATATGTTCAGAGAAATCGCCACCATTGCATCAATTTTAAACTTTTTTGAAATATTCCAATGGATATCCAAGGAAGTCAAGAAATTCTATTAGAATCAGAAAGAATAAGAAAAATATAATTTAATATATTAAATCGAAGAATATGACATTTACAACAAAAGTTTTGACTATGCTTCCATATTTCTTGTTTAAAATTTTTAATACAAATACTCATAACTTTGCCAAAAAAGTTTTCGGCAAATTGGTCAGATACGTGTCGTATTATTCCATTTGGAAAACGACATATTTTAGCAGCAAATAATTATGTGACTTGAGCCTGGACTGCCTGTTCGACTTGAAACGAATTCGGTGTAAAAATGAATCAGAATCCATACTTATTCATCACAGGCTTCACAGTCATCCTTCTTCGCTTGAAACTGCAACAGTCTGGTTAAAAATTAAACTGTTTCACTTGAAAATTAACTTTTTTGTTGAAAATTGGCATTGTCAAACCAAACCATTGTCAACCAATGACAAATTGTCATTGTTTAAAAATTTAACACTTTGGATACAATTCTTTTGTCATTAAGCAAACAATCTTACTTCATTGAAATTTCAACTGTTATTGAAAAATCGTCTATCTGATTTGAAAATCTCGTTGTTTATGCACGGCCTTTGTTCCAATCAACCGCAGTTTGGAAAAAATTTGAGGAATTTTTTCGAATTTGATACTCATCTAAATTTAAACGGGAAATGTGTTAGAGAATGTACAAAAGGTTGTGGGAATCCTTCTGAAGGTGTCTTGTAAATTTCAAAGACAAAAAATATGTTGAAATCACGTAGAATTACAAACTATCCCATAATAGCCTAATGGATGGGGCTATTATGGGAAAGATTATTTCTTTGATAATACATTTTTTTAATTGTTTTTTCTTGGGTTTACTCTACATAGATATCTTTCACTAAGTATCGTGAACTAGAATTAAATAAAATTTGTTTAAAAATATTTGTTTTTCAAGAAATTTCAGCGCACAAAGGAAGTGAAGGAAAGGAGGTCTCGGGAAAACTGTATTACATATTTAATTATACTTCCAAGAATTGCATCATTATTATTATTCATGGTATTTTTTTAAAAAGGAAAAATTATTTTTTGTGAAAAGTATTTGAAACATACAAGAATCTTATATATTAAAGAACATTTATTTTTTTCCGAAATTGTTATTCTTATCTCTAAAGTTTCGTATTTGTTCAAGAAAAGTATCTAGAGCTAGCAAGCCTACTGAGGAGCAGGTGGTACATGTCACAGATAAAACCTGACATCGATAGATTTGACGACTTAAATTAAAAACAGGTATTTAACGATAGGAAATAAAAGAATATAAGTACTGTAAATATTCATACGCACATATATATGTCGTTGATAATTAGGACAATAAAACTTTTGACTAAAAAGGATTCAATTCATTACGATGTGATTTTCAATCGTTCGAAACTAATAACATTTACTGTAGAAACCATGATTCATTAATCTTATTAACTGATTTTATAAGCAACAATATTTTCTTCATAAAAGTATTATTATTAATATTTGATTCATTTTTCAATAATTATTCAGTTAATTTTGCGATTTAATTGTTTCATAAAATAGAGCAAATTAAGAGGATTATTTTGTTTTAGAATTAGAATAAATAAATTAAGTCAATGCCTGCTAGCTTGTTCGATAGAGTGGTGGGTTAGGAACAACACTGGTATGAGGACAAGTCACGAATGAAATCCAATTTCCATGAGATCATTATAATTTGGTCAACAATATCAAATGATTCAGTACAAGAAAATATCGGTGAGATTTGTAACCGCAATTCAATGACAGAATGGTCATTACTACGCGTAGAATGGCGTGGCATCAAACGCCCACGATTACCGTGGCGTGGTCAGAGTGACCACCCCGGTTTAATTTAGTTTAGACATCGCGACTTTCCAACGGTACTCAAAAGACGAAAGAAACACTGAAGCTAATCCGCTAACCCCAAAGTTAACAATTATGAATAAGGGCGAGGCAATTACTGAGCCTCCCGCAGATGCCTACCATTTCGGCATTTTCAAAGAAACTTTGGTATTTCGAGTCGAACTAATGCAAGTTGAGGAAAGAATTACTGACCTGAGAGTCTCCTTCGTTCTCTCCAAGAGCCTCGGCCTCCGCTCGACATTATCGTACGGTCCTGTCGGTGATGTTTGACGTGCTTTGTAACACTCCGTATTTATCAGTGTTGAATTGTATTACCTGGCAATCTTAGAACATTTTTTGCTATGTTTAATGAGCTGTGATTGGTGTCTGGTTTGTGTTGGAGTGCTCGGGGTCTACATTTTTAGTCAGAAATAACGTTATTTTGTGAATTTTGTGAGTGGAAACGTGTGCTGACTGAGATGGTTGCCTGTGCCTTTTGCCGTGGATCGATAACGAGAGGGACGGACTCCATTGCTTGTGGCAAATATAGAGCTCTGTGTCATTTGAACTGCCTAAACTTGCATGCCAAGGATGTTGAAGATATTAGCAATAAGCAAAATTCTTGGTATTGTTCCGAATGCACCTTAACCATAAAAAATGACGGCTCTTGGCGAAGAAACTCATCAGAACCACATGTTGGAAGAAACAACGCAGGAGCGTCTACAGCTACTTTGGACCCTGGACTTGAAACTGCGATTCTCATGGCGATAGCAAAAGGACAAGAAGTGGAATTTAATAAAATCTCTACTAAGCTTGATGCTTTTGAATCCAAGCAAATGGCCTTTAATCAATCTCTCGATGGATCAATCAAGGGAATAAAAGAGGACATCAAACAAAATTGCTCGCGTATAACCGTGTTGGAGGAAACTACGTCTACGAATTTCACTGATATTATCGACCTTCAAGGCTCTTTAAAATCCGTGGAAAGTGAGAATCAGCTGTTGAAGACTCAAGTATTTTCATTGACTCAAATGTGCCACATCCGGAAACTAGACTCTCCTAATGCGACTCTAGAGATCCAAGGCTTACCTGTTGAAAAATCGGAGGATTCAACAACTGCCTTTTGCCAGATAGCAGCGATCTTGGAGGTGCCGCTCGAAAAAGCGTGCATCTCAAATATTTTCAGAATTAGATCTTCGGCTAACAAAGCCCCGCATGCTTCGCTTCTACCTATTGTGGTAGTCAAATTAAACCAGCAATTAGCTTGCGCTAGCATAATTGAAAAATACAAAAAGAGGCGACTCTCTACTAAATTATTAGGATGGAGTAATGATCAGGCACTTTTTATCAGTGAGTCTCTCACAAAAACAAATCGGGTCATTGCACTCAAACTTAGACGGGAGAAGAAGATCAAGTACCTGTAGAGTGCAGGGGGGAGGGTCTTCTGTCGTAAAGAAGAAGGTGCGCCAAGAGTTTTTTTTGGCTCACATCAATGACCTTGATATTTTTCGCTAAAATGAATTGGACAGGATACCAGCGGAAGAGGGTATCGCAGCTGGTTCTTCACTTAGTATTTATAATTCTCTTTATATATGGCCATGAATTTTCTTCAATTTTTGGTCTGTTTAAAGAAGTATATTTACAGATAGCATGTAGGTCTGTACGTAGTATTATTATTAGTTGTTTTTTGAGTAGCATAATAACTGATCTGGCGTATATAGAATTTCTATACACTGCATGTTATCTTCCTAGAATTCTAAGCTTGGGACCTTGTTTTAAAACAATAATATACCACACATGCATACTTATTCACTACATACTGCTTATCAGTTACTTGTCTGAACTTGTAAAAACACTTACTTGTGGAAAAGTTTTTCTTACGATCATGAGCAAATTTTTTATGAAAATTAAGCTAAATGATATATTGTCATTTTTAATGCATTTTTTTGTAAGTTTCCTTGATCGTTCTCTTTGCTTTAATTCTTCTATAATCGCTAAGTTTAAACTGAGTAGTTTTTTGATTGGTTTCTTACTTGCTAACATTTATCTACTTAACTGGTTTGATTTTTGTGTGAATTCGGTAGGATTTAAATATCTAAGCTGTTCTGCCTTATCTAGACTTATATTTCGTCTATCATGGTGACTTTAAGAATCTGCCATGTAAATGCTCAATCTCTCTTGACACACTATCACGAGTTTCAACTCTTTTTCAACGCTCGTGATTACCACATTATTGCTGTTTCTGAGACATGGTTAACATATGTATGATCAGAATGACAATCAACGGTTTGATATCCGGGTGTTTACTGAGTAGGAAAATCAGTCAAAACTGAATAATCATTTAACTGGCAATCAGTCCATATAGACTAACTCACATGCTAATGTAATTATTCTTTCAGTAGAAATAACAAATTTTCAGTAATAATATAATGAATTAAAAATCATAATGTTTTGATTAAAGTAAGTATACAGTCATCTCCAATTAGGATAAATAAAAGATTGAAAAAAGTATAAAACAAACTTTGAGTACATCGCGTGTCACGTAAAATCGCTTCCGCGCTACATTTTTATAATTGCTTTCCTTCATGTATTATTGTTGTGATCCGGATCCTGATACATCAGGATGATTCCAATGATATAGATGATTAGTATTATTCGGTGGAAGCTGTATGTAAGGATTCGAGCCACTCATGCGACTGGGAATCGAAAATGGGTAATAATTATTGAAATCATGTTCTGAAGGTTGAGATTGCTGACTAAACTAATCATGTGAGTGAACAACATTTTTTCGGCCTGCAGCTTCTACCTTGATCCGAGAATCCGAAACAACTTTTCGGCCTGCAACTTTTCTCTTGCCCCGACGTCCAATTTCTCTAGTGGCAGGCGGATTCATTGGGCTCGCTTCTCGAGGATTTTGAGAAGGAATTGGTTGTCGGATCCTAACTTGAGCAGAAGGTGGTTTCTGCAATGAAGTATTAGGTTGAGGTGAAGCACGAAAATTTCTCGCTTCTTTCAATTGAGCTCTTAACTCTCGTTTTTTTTTTTGTAGAAGGACTGCTGATATATACAAAAGTCATCATATCTGATCCAAACGATCTGGATGTTGATCGAGGATCGATATTTGACAAGTTTTGAAAAATTATTACTACGAGGGGTCGACTGCTCTCAGTTTACATACACGAGGAATATATTTTCAAAGAATACTTCGAAATACTTGAGCAATAGCTACATTTGGGAATATTTTTGATCACAAGAAATGAATGGAAAATATATGTTCTTAGAGTAAAGAGATTGCGTGGATTGCGTGGATTATACTAGATTACTAATTCGGATAACTGAGTCATCCAGAGGATCGCCAAGAATTTTCACCATCGGAAGGGATACATGATGATTGATAAAGCAGATTCCGTCACGGAGTCATGAAATCGTGTTTAAGTCGTCAAATCCCCGAAAAATACCTCAAAGTATGTTGAAATATTTGACACTTCTTGGTAATAATTCGGAATTTTTCGAAATACTTGGGAACATTTGAGAATTTGAGGAAATAATTCAGAATATCTGAATTATTAATAATACTAATACCTTTTTTTCTCATCGCTTCTTGGCGGGCATAAAATTCTGATTAACGATATTCACGATATTGGCCACGTAACCACTCGACGTTATCGTGTTCTGAGTTTTCTTGGCTGTATTCTGGTTGTGGGTGATGAATTTGATTATTCAGGAACATCCATTGAAGCACACGAGGTTTGTCAGGTTTAGGAAGACGCCCATTCTTGAAGTTATATTTTTTCACAAGATGTGGTATTTGCGTTAAAAGAAAAATATACAAAACTCATCACATCTGGTACAAATGACCTGATAGATTTTCACCTGTTGAAATTTCTTGATGCAAAGATTCTTGAGGATGAGACTGGTATCCATAACTTTGTTGATCAAAAGATTCTGAAGAAATAGAAGGATATGCATCAAAATCCAGATCCTGATGCGCTAGTGGAGTGAAATCATTATATCTCGAAGATGATTGCGTAGGGCGTCTAAAAAATGACAAAATGATCTACTTCTTCTCGATCATCTCTAGTAGGCTTAGTCGACATTCATCTCAAACCGGATGCTTCTGTAAAAAGACAAATATAGAAAAATATAGATAAAAGTCATCATATCAGAAACAATTGATCCATAGGTTTATGAAAAAAGGATAATGATTGTTATGCTCGTTCATAATTTCGTATGGGAAAACTAATGATTTTTCAGAAATCCGCTCTCTTATTATACTGGTTGTTTGACGTACATTCTCAGGTTGCAGAGGGCAAAATAGGTAACGCGATGACCAATTCTGAAAGTGACATTTATTTTTCCTGAAATTTTCCTCAATCTTCGAAGATTGCGATATGCTATTCAGGTGTTTACTACTTTATATCAGCGTAATAGTTCGAGATTCAAAGCGTCATTAAAATTACTGTTTGTTGATCCAAATGTCTTTAGACAATCTATATCAGTGAACATAAAAAATTGCACAATTTCATGTCCCTAGAATTTCATGAGCTTGTCTTTGGAAGACCAATTTTTGTTAATTGTAGGATTTTATTAAGCAAATTTTCTCCAATGATATCGTATCTGCCTATTGTTTTCATACATTTTCAAACATATTGATGCCATTTTGTTTGTGTCAAACTTTTCTCAAATTTCCTGACCGATTTTGAAAGAGGCCACTGAACCTCACCACAATTCGACAAGTAAGTTGGAATATCTGAATCATAAAATGGGAATTAATATTCTAAAATAATTTTTAATACACCCAGTTCGTACTTTAAACGTTAATTTTTCATAATATTGATTCATTCAAAAATGTACGAATGTACTTCCATCATTATGACTGCAGTAATTACAGATATGATGGTTTAAGTTTGTTGGATAAATTTTCAATTAAAATGATGAATCTTTAAGCAGGTTTCATAATCTTTCAAATATGTGGTTGAATTTTAAACAACGAAAAAAAAACAATTTTTGACAAAAAATGTAAAAGTTAACATTTTCAGAAAAAGAGATTTCAATTTTAAATACATATCTGTGGAGTTCAATAAAAAAGCCAAAATTTCCACAGAATAGTTTAATTTTTAACCAAATACTTGCATTTTCAACCAAATTTGAATTTTCAGCTAAAATGAGGGATGTTCAACAAAAACAAAAGACGAACTTTAACGAAATAGGTAAATTTTCAACAACAACAAAAATTTCAACGTAACCGATGAATCTTCAACAACAACAAAAAACAAATTTTCAACAAAATTGATGAATTGTGAACTAAAAAGATGAGCTTTCAACGAGAACTATCAATGTTCAACCAGAAAGTAAAAACTTGAACTCAATATCAAAAAATCTTTATGAAAATTTTGAATCTTTAGAAATACCTTGAAATATTTGAATTCCGATAGAATCCTTGAAAATTCTGCATAATTAATTGAAATACCTTATTGAGAGCTTTTAAAGAAAATTCTTTAAAACAGCATAAGATTTTTGAAATTCTGTGAAATGCCCAGAAATATTTTTAAATCGTTTCAAATCTTTTCAACAACAACATCATTTTTCATCCAATTCGTTGAACTTTTCAGCAAAAGAGACGAATTTGCAACAACATGGTTAAATTTAAACCAATTAGTTAAATTTTTAATCTAAAAAGATGAATGATCAATTAATTGGTCATAATTTTGAAGCAAATTTTTTTAACACAAGCAGCTGTATTTGTAACCAAATTCTTGGATCTACCAGAAAAGATGACTTTTTAGTAAAATAGTCGAATCATCAAAAAATATTTAATTTTTCAGCAAAGTAGTTGAATTTTTAGCCGCATGGTTAAATATTTAAATTACAAAAACAAATTTCCAATCAAATGGTCGAATTTTCAATGATAAAGATTAAACTCAAAACAAGATAACTTTTTATCAAAATAGTAGAGTTTTTAACTGAAATGACGAAACTTAAAACAAAATGAATTTTTAAGAAAGACGTTTCTCTTTCAAGCATATGGTTGAGTTTTTTAAAAAAGAACAATTTTCCACGAAAAATGAATAATACTCAAATTTGCTGTTTACAAAATAAATTTGATATGAAAAGAATGAATTTTCAACACAATACATTAATTTTCAACTATAACCTATGAACTTTTAACTAATAATAAAATAATTGAATTTCCAACAAAATAATTTTAAAAAATCATTAATAAAGAATAATAAAATCAAAAAACTTGTATAGGCTTTAACAAAATGTATTATCTTGTACAACAAATACACATATTTCCTAATTTCTTAATTGAAAATTAAACTACTCCAATTTTTATTACAAGTTTGTCTACTCCAGCTGAAAATGCAAATATTTTGTTGAAAATTGATTCTTTTTGCAGAAAATTAATTTTTTTAACTGAAAATTCAAGTATTCCAGTTGATTACACAATTCCAAAGAAGTAAGATTTCTCAGTTAAGTAAGCAACATATTTTAACTAAATTCTTGAACTTTCAAGTCAGAAAGACGAATTTTGAAGCAAAAAGTGTGAATTTAAAAACAAAAGCAATACGTAAGTTATTTGGAACAAAATAGATGAATTGAATTTCCAAACAAAAAGATAAATCTTTAACTTAAATGATGAATCTTTAACCACAAAAGGCTAATTTTCAAACAATTAGAACAATTGTGATAAATATAAATAAAAAATTTAAAGCTTTTTCGGGTTTCAATCGTGTGCAAAACTCGTAGTTTTGCACACGAGTTTTGCAAGATTCGCAGTTTTGCACACGATTGAAACCCGAAAAAACTTCAAATTTTTTATTCAAATTTATCACAATGAATCATCGTGAAAGCATTATATCTATTATTAATTAGTGAAATTTTTAACAAGCAAGATGAATTTCAACTAAAATAATGAACCTGATTTTTCGAACCAAATGGAAAACTTGGTATTGCAAACTAAAAAAGACTTCAATTTTTGATGAGTTACATTTCCAACCGAAGAATCTTCCAGAAAAATTTCTAAACTTTGTAGATTCTATAATATCGTTCCATTCCTCCCGAAATTCCAGAAAATTCTTTCAAATAACATGAAATGTTTTTTAAAACACTTTCAATAATTAAGATTATTGGGAACTCCTTGACATTTTCAAACCTCTTCAAACTTACTTGGGATCTTTTAAAATACCCTCTCTTAAAATTTTAATTTCAAAATACCTCATTACAGTTATGTTACTTCAATAACAATTTTCTCAGAAACTATTAACCTGGGAGGAAAACTGTTTCAAATCAAAAATGTATATTTCGATTGGATTTACAAGCTTTGTATAAAAAATTTTAAAAAATTTTCTGCATTCACCAAGATAAATCCGTAAAACCATCAATTTCACGGGTTTATTATGTTTTCCAACAAGAAAATCAAATTTGAGGGTATTTTCAATATCATATTCGTAATAAGCGCGTCAAGATACATGAGTACACAGAGTTTCAAATTAATCGGAGATATGCGCTTTTTAGAAGTTATTAAAAATATCCTTAAATCTTCATAATAATTTAGAATCTTTGGAAGTACTTTGAACTATTTGAAAATTTCTTCGAATTTGCGGCAATATTTCTAAATTGGAGACAGGCTACACTTTTCCATAATATGATCTTCTCATTGTGTCAATAGTCAAAAATGTCACAACATCTCGACGTTTTATTGAAATTTTATATTTTTCACGTTTTTCATTTTATAATTTTTTTCAATTATCATATACAGTCCGAAGTGAATTTTTTTATTTGCAAAAATTTCACTCAAAATGAGTTGAATTTTACCAATCTTAATTTATAGAAACCTAAGAGTATCTTTAGCATTAGGAGAAAATCTGTAGAGTTGGTAACCTTCTCTAGGTACCTAAGTTCATACTTATCCAAAGTGATCCTGATTCGAGGCAAATGATTGTTACAAAATTTGCTGAATAATTGCAATTTTTTATGAAAAAGTAGTTGAATATACAACCGAAACATTTTGAAAATTAAAAACAGAATTTCGTTAAAAAATAGCTCGTGATGATCCTGAATATGTATAATTAATTTCGGGTCCACTGATCCATTATAATTTAAAGATTCTAGAAAATTATTATGTTTCTTAACTTTGTGAAAACAATAAAAAAGCTTTTTTTGGAAAATGTAAAGAGACTAGTCACGTTGACAATTACTCAATATGGCCATCTTAAAGTTTTGATAAAGTTGGAAATGTTACACCATCGCGTCAATACACAATATACTATTACTCTCGCGACATTTTCTTGTAACGCAAGTCATTATTTATTCACATCTTCATAAACAATATATATTTTTCATCATTCTCCGCTTCCCTATAAGCAGAAAAAGTACATATCAAGTTCAGTAGAGTAATGATAATGAAATAATAATGATGAAAATTCCAGCCGAATCAACCTCAGGCGATTACAATGAGCTTTATTTTGTTCAAGTTCAGATACCTGATTATAAATATATTCCAAAACATTTACAAACAAACAAAACTTTACTATTAAACACAAAACAGTCATTCTTTCTCAATATGATCATATATGGGTCATGCCACGGATTTTTTTAAATTTCAGTCAAAATTCTGCTTGACCATGTCAGCAATATCTACGAAGAACGAACTGATATACTGATATTTTTTTGCTTTATAAATGTTTAAGTATTTGATGTGGGGAAAGAGTTTCTTGACCCGCTAAAACCGTTGCTTGAATCTTTTCATCAATTTGCATTTACTCAATTCAAAGAAATATTATTTCCCATTCATGGCACATGCATATGGAAGAATGGGTCATTCATTTGGTTTAAAATGTAAATTTTTGTCTTCAATTAACATTTCTCTGATTAGAAGAAACGTTCATCTATGAAAAATAGGTTGTACTTTTGAATCAAACAATTAAAACCTAATCCTATTAGAATTTCTTTGGCTTCAGTAAATCATTTTTTCAATTCAAAGTTTTGCAAATAATCAGGAATTTCAGTTACTTTAGTCAAGTAAAACTTAATTTCAAGTTAAAGTCAATCTAACTAAAATGGATCAAGCTCAAATAGATGATAAGAACAAAGGACCATCAGATAAAATAGATAATGATCCAGAATTTTTATTATCACTAAACCACAATGACGAATATGAGAATGATTTTATCAGCAGGCGATGAAGCTTCCAATCAATTGTTCATAGAAGAGCTTAAAAATAAGCTACAAGAGGATAGGTTCCTGATTGTATTTGATTTTGTAGACAACTTTGCCTTCATTGTCTAAAATGCTATGCGTTCGCAACATTGGGATAATAATCAGACAACAATGTTTACTATAGTTATTTACTTTGTCAAAAATAAAGAGCTAAAGCATATAAGTATGGCTATCTTATCTGACAATTTAAGCCACAATACTGTTGTATACCAAAAAAAGAAGAATTTTTAACGAAAAGGTGATTTTTCAACTAAATGTTGAATCTTCAAGCAGGAAGGGAGAATAAAAAAACAATTAAATTTTTAACCACAAAGTTGAATTTTTACCCTACAAAGATGAATTTGTAATCAAATGGTCGAATTTTCAAAGAAAAAAGATTCAACTTCAAAAATATGACTTTTTAACTAAATATTTGAATCCTTGGAAAAACAATTACATTTTCAACAAAGAAGTTGTGTTTTCGATTCAGAAAATGAATTTCCAACAAAAAATGTGAAAGATAATATTTTAATCATAAAGTATGTTATATTTCAATAAAAAACACAGTTTAATTCAATCGTAAACGTTGAATTTTTTGCTGAAGAATTAAATTTTCAACCAAGTAGTTGAAATTTTGAGTTGAAAAGATTAATTTCGGATATAAAATATCATAGTAGACTTTTCAAAAAAAGAAATTATTTCCTATTAATTCAGTTCGCATATAAACTTTGCGTACATTATGTAGATAGCGGATTGGAAAATAGATAAGGGTGTATACTATGGTGGTCCAAAAATGCATTGGACAATTTTTTTCTCGAATTTGTATGAATAACGCCCGGTCATTTGTTCCAATCCACACAAAAATAATTTCATTTTTTCTTTTTTTCTTTTTAATGATATTTACAGATGGCACAAGCCCCATGCAGTTCAACACGTATTTCCCATAAAAAAGACATTTTTTTAAATTTCATTTAGAATCCTCAACTCACAATCAACCATGTAATTCAAATAATACCCCCATAATACTGCTGTATAGGGTCTCAAAAACCCCCATAAGTGAAAAGTGGGTTTTGCGAGTTTTTGTCGCTAATTATGATTTTTTTCGATTTTTGTAATGCAAATTGTTTCTGATACATAAAACACTACTTTATGCTAATAATTGCGGTTTTTTCCAGGATTTTCCGCTTTTGTCGATTTTTCAATTAGTTTAAAGTGAGGTTATAATTATTACAAGTTGATAAAAATAGTTGTTTAAACAATTTATTATTGTTTATAGCTATTTTATCTTAGATAAGTGCTAGAAAGATCCGGTTTCTTCTGAAATGTTTAACTTTGCTTTACCTTTTTAGTTCTGAACAAAAGATAAACATTAGAGAGAATCTTATTTTAAACCATCTCTTTTTTTTCGTGAATACGTTTTGCTGGAAGGGGGCTGACATTAAAATATATTTAATTCAAAATTTTTCTTTTACGCTTTGCAATAAACTTCTTGTTGTGAATCAAAAAAAAAGCTTTTACAAGTCATTTACACACCTAGTTCTTCCACCTACTCCTAATTATTCCATTCTTCACTTTTATCTTTTGTGTAAGATAGCTATTTCGTTTACATTGATTTGTTCAAACATTGGAAAAAGAGCGAAAAGAATTCACTCAAAAAAGTAAAATACTATTTAAAAAATGATTCTTGCTGAGGTTCACTGATTATTTGTTCATGTCTTAAAATCAAAGGAAAAACTATGTTTGGAAGACTAATTTTAAATAATTACAGAGTTTTTATAAAAAATATATTTCTCCAAAAAGACACACCAAAAAAAGATGAAGCATTCGATGGGCATTGGACCATTTTCGTCCAAAATTTGGCAAAAGTGTAGACTGTACATTTTTTCGGATTTCCGCAATTTCCTTTGAGCTTTATTTTTTCTATGCTTTTCACAAATTTTCTCCTTATTATTACGTCCACTTTGAGTTTACTGTCATTTTATTTCTTCCACAACCATATACAAAACTGTTCATTTGGTATTGTGAATTTCGTCGTTTTTAAATCACACTAATGGCACTCAGAGAAATGACCTCTTGTGTCACAAGGATGTTCTTTCACACAAATGGCATTTCCTCTTGAATTAAAGGTTAACAGGACTTCATTTTTCCCCAAAGCATATGAGCAATTACATATACATTCAGAGAAGGAAACAAAAATTTCTGTAACAATGTACGTGAGCTCATCTTCATTTTTTTGTAAGTGCGGTGAGCACACAAATAAGCGACCGTTCGTGATTTTTATCTGATAGAGCATTCCTGATGTAGATATAGACCTACGTAAAGTCAATATAATATTTCTTTCAGAAAAAGAAGGCCACATATTCCTTCATAAATTACGATTTCGTTCATTCTTTTTATTTTTTCACAGTCCATAGAAACTAAGATTGCAACAAATGGTGGCCGAGATTATTATAATTTGTTAATATATATCTCAAGGAAGCAAGATACCATAGCGTCATTCTGTCTGAATGCGTCTGACATAATAAAAAATGTGTCAAAAGGTCATATTTTTTACTTATTTTAGTCTTAAGATCAACTTGACATTCAAGTACCATTCGGTAAACCATAAAGTAAGTAAGTGTTTTTTCGTTTCATGAAAGGCATTCTAGGTTGAAGTATGAACATTATCTTATAGACGAAAAAAAATATCTATGCCCTTCCTCGCTGTTTGCGAACGCTCTCAAATTAATCAAACATTTGATACAGAAGTTATAAAAAAAATTCTGTTTTTTTATAGTCTGTAGCCTTGAGTTTTTCAAAAATTTGATATGCTGAATACCTTTTGAATACTTCATACTATTACGTAAATGCTTTGAGTAGTCTTTTTTGAAGAGGAAGAAAAATCCAGAATCATATTTTTGGCCGGAATTTCCAGATTTCTTCCATTATGTGTGGCTTCTTATCAATTGGAAAAAATAGTTTGATTCTAATAAAAATAATATTAATTTATATTGAAAAAGACCTATTTTCATTGCATCTTGAGTAATTTCGCCATGAATTCAATTATATTTTTGATCTAAGTTTTCTGATGAGAAAACATGCAACGCAACGGTTTGATATTATTGTTTTTACTATGTACAAAATAAATCTTTCATTACCCTATTATAATGAGCACAGTTGATAGGAAAGAAAATACAATATATACAATATTGCCAGTGAGTAATGTATTTAGTTCAAAAAGAATGACATGAAAACCATAATCCGAAAAAACACATATTTGAATTGTAGAAGGATGTCTATATTTGCTCTGTTGCAATATTTCTTAGCATATTAGAAGTTCCATTATTAGCCTTTTGGTAAGAAGCATATAAACCAAGAGCGATATCACCAGATTGAAGTTCAGGGTGAGTCGTTGTGGCATGAGGGTGATTGAAACAATCGATATTTTTCCCCCCTGAGCATTTTTTATTGTATCCTTGTGCCTGGTATTGAATCTGGTCATTCTAGATGTTACCTTTAGACCAAGTGCCTTAAGAAGAACCTTCCCTCCGCTTAGATTTGCGTTTAACATGTGATGTACCTGTAAAAAGAAAAATATACAAAAATATATAAAATTCATCATACCTAATCAGAATCATCTTATAGATTTTTACCTGGTGTTCCTAGTTGGAGAGTAACATCTGGATGATTAGAAGAATCTAGAATATAAGATGGATTTGGAATCCAATTTAGAGCCTGAAGCTCTTCTTCTGAAGTTGGATTATATATCGTAGCCGGATACATCTGGCGTCCAGAGGTGCCAGCTGTACAAATATAGACAAATACAGATAAGAATCATCATATTAAAAAGTTATGATCCACTGTTGACCGAGCATCAACATAGGCTAAGTATTAAAACAGAATCATGATCCTCCTGAATGATCCGGATGATAATAAGGATTAAAAATACTATTAGGATTATGACTTTGATGAAATATGTGAGGATTATAGCCGCTCATATCGTGGAAGAATGACGCTTGTTGATGTTCCTAGAAAGAATATTCAGGAAGTCATGACTCTTGACTAAATTGATCATGATAGTCCGAAACATCTTTCCCCATTTCACCTTTTACATTGGGTTGACATAAGCATATACAGTTCCTGAAAATTCGATACGGCGGAAGGACAATACTGCGGATTACCCTAAACTACCTCTTTATTAGAAATTGCCCTGAATTACCTAATATTACCCTGGATTACATCAAATCAGGTTAGAATACAGAGCCTAAACTACAATTATGTAGATTTTAAAGAAAAAAGTATTTTTTCACAAACTGTTGAGTTTATAACAAAATAGATGAAATTGGAACCAAATAATTAAATTTTTAATCAAGAAGATTATGTTACTAGAAAAAAGTTGAACCTATATAATTAAACAAAATTCCAAAATTTTCAAGAAGAAGATAAATTTTATACCGAAAAAGGTTAATTTTCAACCAAATACGCCAATTACTCTCAATTACTATGAATCATCTGGTCAACAAGTGGATTAATGTGAACTAATCCAATTTAGAGATGGATTACTCAAGCTTAGAAGTATATCAGTTTAGAATACTGAGTTAACTCTACATTTATTGAATTACTCGAGATTTTAAGTGGATTACGTCGGATTATATCGGATACCTAGTTGGTATTATTGATGGAACGTCTTCTGTCGCGAAGTAATAAAATCGTGTTTAAATCGTCGAATTTCTTAGAAATATCTCAAACTGTGCGATTATATTTTATAATATTTGTAATCGTCCAGTATATTTCGAAATAGTTAGAAATATTTAGGAATTTTTGGGAATGATTTGAAATATTTGAAATGATGGTATCTGGAATAAAATTATAAGTAAAAATCTGGAATACTGTTACCTTGTGAATTCTTGTTTTTTCTTGCTCGCGGTAATGGCATTTGTGTCAATTCATTCGTATATCCATCATGAGGGAGTTGTTCAGAAGCATAACAATTTGGAGGAAGTGGAAGTGTATTGTGGCGACAATTATTGATTAACCAACCGACATTTTTTTGTCCTGGGTATCCTTGGTGTTGAATCTGATGATTTTGAGATGTACTGGAGGATGAAGAACGTGCCTGATAAGCCTCAATTGGCTTCGTGTATTTTTCCACAAGACTTGATATATCTGTCGAAACACCTTCAGAAGAATACCCCTCACTATGTTTGTATCTGTTCATAATGTCTGCTCTTGCTGTAAGAATACAAATATAAACAAATATAAACAAATGTATACAAAACTTATCATATCTGATGCGAATACTCATATGGATTTTAAACTGCTGTACATGGTTCTCGAGGAGGTTTCTGGAACCGATGTTGACGTGGTTGTAAATCCAGAGCCTCATGAGCTATTTGAGTTGGATCATATGTCGAAGCTAATTGTGTAGGGATTCTAGAAGTATCAAGTGAACTTGTTTTGTCCTTATCTTTTCCAGAATGCCTGGCGATGATTTTTTTCAACATACCTGCTGCTTCTTCTGCAAAAAGACAAATATACAAAAATATAAATAAAGCTCATTAGAGCAGAAACAAATGATCCAGATGTTGATCGAGGATCAACATATGCGAAGTATTGAAGAAGGATTATGATTATATTAGTTACCTATTTCGTTAAAGAAAAGCATGAAGTTGAGCACAAGAGCACCAAAGAAGAGCCTCATTTTCTGTCGACGTAGATTAAACTTACTCGTTTAGAATTTCGTATACGGAAGCTAATGATTTTTCAGAAATCCGCTCGCTCATATTTATACTGGTCGTTCGACGTACATTTGCAGTTACTGCGATAACGATATGCTACTTAAGTGCTTAATGCTTTATAACTGTGTTATAGTTTGAGGGACAACGCGTCATTAAAATGAATATTTGTACATCAAATACTACATTTAGGACAATCTATATGAGTGAAACTCGAAAAGTTTACAATATCATATCCTTAGAATATTATAGGCTTGGGTTTGGAAGACTATTTTTATTAACTATAGGGTCTCATTAAGCTCATGTTCTTCGATAATATGGTATTAGCTAATTACTTTAATATATTGTTAAGCATATCGCTGTCATTTTGATTATGGTCAGTAAAACTCACCGTAATCCGATAAGAAAGATGGAATAGCTTGATCTTGAGACAGAAATTATTTTTCTAACCAAAACACGAGTTTCAAAAAAAAAGCAGCTAAATCCATATCCATGGCAGATATACAATTATTAACCAAACAGTTTCATTTTTACCTGAAGTAGATGATATTTTCATGAGAATGGAGATGAGTTTTCAACAAAAAAGGTCATTTTTGACCCAGAAAACTCCACGTTCAACTAATGGGTTACATTTTTAACGAAATGATTACATTAGGAACAAGAGAAGATGATTTTCATGCTATAAGAAAATAATTTTCGAGAAAAAAAAAATTAATCAATATTCAACCAAACAGATTCATCTAAAACCAAATAGTTTTTCATAAAGCAAAAGAGACGAATGAAAATTACAAGTTTAATTTCTAACTAAATAGTCGAATTTACAATCAAATGGTCCACATTTCGAACAAGAAAGATTCAACAGAAGCGAAAATAGTTGGACGTTCTAATTGAGGCTTGTTAGTTCAGTTCACATTTGAACAAAAAACAAGGTCCCAATGTGATAAAGCATGGCCTTATTTCAGAGAAAACGTTTCCTATTATTATACTGTTCCCGATTTCGACAATAATTGAATAATTAAAAAATACATATATTCCTTCAAAACATTTTTTTCTCAATGAAATTGACGACTCTAGCCATAGAAGAATTCACTTCTAAAATTGAAGGCAGTAACGTTGTATTCAACCATCTGTAATATCATTTTGATTCCGTGAATCAAAGAAAATTTTTTTTCTTCAGAGGTCTGATTTTTGGTCAAGACGACTGTTTCAGAGTGTCCATAGTGGCTTCTTCCTCAAAAGAAGTGACTGTTCTTTTGATATTAATTTTAAGTAAATTATTTTCAACTCAGATGCTATCTGTTAAAAGATATCGTGACAGGCTTTTCCAGATTACCTTCGCATGATTCACATGACATCATATGAAGCTGATACCTTCTTTGCATAGTGCTTATTTGAATAAAAATTGTAGTGATCTCACTGGCACGTGATTATGATGAAATTGGCTGGGAAAAATGAAGGAAAAAAGTTTTCTGATCGAATTTATTGATTCAGTTATGAAACCCGATTCTATGTGAAGGCAACATTTAATTACAAAAATCACCTTGCTGAGTGTTTGCAAAACTTGCAAGCTTTAATGATTTTTCAGAATTTTCTATTTTCAATACTGTCACAGAAAACATTTCACAAATTGACTTCCAAATACAACCATCTAACTACTCAAAATTAACGTAAGAATTTCATTCTCTTGAGTATTTGCTTAGGTTATTGTATTATGAAGAAAAATTATGAAATTTTAATTTTTATATTTTAAGCCTTAAGGAGCCAAAGACAAAGTTTCAACAAGATACAGAAATTTTCAACCAAGAACGATTTTTCAATCGAAATTGAAAAAAATCGTATCCAAATTTAAAGCCAAAACAATGCATTTTCTACCTAAGTAATTGAATTTTCTACCCAAAAAGACGATTTTTCAACGGAGTAAGTTAATTTCCTACTTAAAAAGATCCACTTTCTAACAAAAATTGAGTAGCTACACTTTTAGTCGAAAAATCCTTTTCAAGCAAAAAAAAAAAACAATATAAAAATAAAAATTAAATTTGTAACCCAAGAAATACTTTTCCAATTGATATAAGTGAATGTCATTATACTGATTAAGTTGATGTAGATCCTGAAAAGCGATAAGCAAGGCTGATTTCCTATCAGGGGTACTTACGGTTACAAAATTTTTTAAATTTGGCATATTAAAGTCACCAACAATTAATAATTTATTATTCCAAATCGATTGTAAGCCAGTCATGGCATCAAAAAATATTTCAACTTCTTGAACTGTTATATCTGGAGGAATGTATGTGCCAATTATTATACATGGAATACCCTCAAGGATAACTTTTATTGCAATCATGTTCACTTTAGGCACGTCACTTATTATCGAGCTTAAATCTAACTGGCCTGAGATGAATCTAGATTTTACGGCGATGAGTACACCCCCACCTCCTTTATCTAACCTGTCGTCTCTATAAACATCAAAAAGGTTAGAATCAAATACTCAGAAGTGTTTACTTGAGGTTTGTGCCAAGTTTCAGAAAAAATTAAAAAATCATAATTGGAGATATCAGGTGACGTTATCAGTAACTTAAATTTAGTATTTATACCCCGAACGTTTTGATAATAGATAGTGATATCATTTAATAAAGTTAAATCTACCGTATGCGCGTGAGTAATACCTAAAATGTTGTTGTTGTGTGTGAGGTGGTGGCTCTGGATGGGCGCTCGTGTTTGGTAATTATCTTCGGCTCTCCGTGGTGAATGACCAATTTCAGGTTTTTCTCTCCACGAGCACGACGTTGCTCCATAGTATTCTTCAATTCGTTGTAGCTCGCTCGCTGAGCTGGCGTATGATCTGGTGTGAGACTCATTGTGACACGAGCTTCTGTCAGCTGTTGTTCTTTCTTCCACCTCAAATATTTGTGAAGCATGGATTGTGCTGCATTTTCGGTCTCGAAGATGATTTTGATAAGGCGTGGAGGTCCGGAGGCCTGTGGGTATTTACCGATCCTTGAGCATTTAATACTGCATGGATTGTGGTCATTTGAGATTTTAGACAGAAAGTTACTGACAACATGATTCAGTTTAGGGTCAGGTTGGGAAACGTCAGGAGATTTTATAATATCGGGACATCCATGCAATATTAAATTTTTCTTACGTGACATTCTGTCGGAAATCTCCATCAAATAACGTGAGTTAACAGTGTCCTTGGGCGAGTTTTCAAGTTCCTGGACTTTTACTTCTAGGGTGTCAATACGATCTAGTGCTGTACTTAACTGAGTGCCATATGTGTTAAGTTTCTCTGAAAGTGTGTCGGTTGAGTCTTTCAATTCAGCAGAGATTGTCTCTCGATGCTTCTCTAGGAGGTCCGATGTAGCCTTGGTGTGTTTATTTAGTAGTTCTTCTAGATCTGCCTTCGTTACGTGACCACTCTCAGTACACGTCGAGATATTAGTATTCCTGAATACAGGAGAAGAGGATCGGGGTTTATATTCACAACATTTCCTTTTCCCTGACTTTTGACTGGTAGCCGGCCCGATGCATCCAGGATGGTAGAACACGCCACATGGACAATGGAGAGAGTCCCCTGCAATATCTGAATTGCATTGATTACAGATTACCTTTGTGTCAGGCATGATAAGGGGAAATTATCTATGAGCACAGCTATGGAGAAGACTGCGAGCGGTAGAAGTGCGAGCAGCTCTACTACGGAATTGAGGTTATGTTCCGACCACGTGTCTGCGAGAAGTAAGAGTGCACATTTGCACTATATGCACTGATATATTTAACAAATCAAGCTCCGAATTAGGGTCACCATAACGAGTTCACATTTATGCATGGAAATCCAGAAGAAAAACTTAAGCACAAACACTTTCACTCGATAAAATAAGTCACTTCACATTGCGAGAATGAGGTTATGTTCACAAAAAAAAATTTTTTTAGCCCTGATAATCCTGGTTTAAAACCACAAAAAACGGAACTGTTTTCTTCAAATCATTCAGTGAAGTGTAGTGAATCCACATACACTATCCCAGACTATACAAATCAAAATTCTGCACCTTTAGGTAAAACAAAGCTGTAGAGGAAACTACATTGCACTGCTCACCGCAACATGGCGTATTTATTGTTGTTAAAGTTTATAATTTTTCCGTTGGAATGTATTCGATCTTTATTACCGTGGCGAAAGTCAATTTCCCGGACGCAGCATGGGGTCGTCTCAAATTTTTCGACGGCCACTGACGTAGGCGTAGACGGTTACACTGCTTGTAGCAGAAGTTTCATTACAAATTTTTCGTGGTGCATTTTTAATGCAATTATATAATATACATTCAGAAGTATTATTATGCTACTTCGAAATACAATGTGATCGAGAACCTAAATTGTTGTAGTTCCAAAATCAAAATACGAATTTTCCGCAAACCAGTTGCATGATGAAACTAAAATATCATTTTTCAACAAAAGAAATACTTTTCAACCAAATAGTTCAACTTTCTACCAATATGGTTGAAACTTTAAAGGAACGCATGATTTCTCAACCAAGTAATCACATGTTCAACCAAAACAGGTGAATTGTCAGTGAAAAATGTAATACTTTATATTACTTAACTACAAAATATTTTAATTTGAAATCAATTACAGTTGATGTCAACAAATAAAGATGAATTTTCCACATTATAGTTGAATCCTGAACAAAATCAGATTCATTTTCTACCAAAATAGTTGAATTTTCAACCTGAAAGTGACTTTTTTTTACAAAAAAGATACATTTTGGAACGGAAGCGCTCTATTTCGACTCAAGAAAGAGGAAGGAATTCCACTATATTGTTCATTTCAACCAAAAAAGACGAATTTCGAAAAAATGGATAAATCCTCAACGCAATTTTGAACACAACATTAACTTTTCGATGGTGATACCTCGGAATGTATATTATATAATTGCATTAAAAATGCACCACGAAGAATTTGTAATGAAACTTTTGCTACAGGCAGCGTAACCGTCTACGCCTACGCCAGTGGCCGTCGAAGAATCTGAGACGACCCCATGCTGCGTCCGGGAAATTGACTTTCGTCACGGTAATAAAGATCGAATACATTCCAACGGAAAAATTATAAACTTTAACAACAATAAATAATTTAAATGGGAAACTAGAGCGATTTTGTAATTTAATTTTTTATAATAATATTCAGCTTCATTACAACCTTCTACGGTAATTAGAAGCCGAGAACGTGATTCTGCTTATTATTGTTTATAGGAGAATAAGTTATTATTTTACCTGCAAGTAGCTGACGCCAATTTGTTACACAAGATTTACACTATTGTTGTACTAATTTTGAGAACACCTTCTTTTAAATTGCTAAAGATAGAACAGGTGAAAGGAAAAATGGGAAAAAGAATGAAAAATGCGCATAACTTGGCAAATATGACCATTGCAATAGAATATTCCTCAATAATGTTGGAGTACACCTGCTGGAGAGTATTTTTTCTCTCTTGGTAATTTGCGAAAAAATGACTTGCTGTACAGAAAAACAGCTTTTGATTCTTCTGGTATTTCTGTAATCGATGTTCTCTCTAAATGTATCAATTTTATCAAAAAATGATAGAAGAATGAAAATATGCATCTTTCGAAGTAGACCAACTTTTGTTTGAAACTTTTTCCTGTAAAATCAATATTCAGAAATTTTACCTGAATTTCCGGCAACTTTTCAGGTGCCTTAAAGCACTTTTGCATCCAGATAAGTGCTTTAAAATTCGTAGGCGCTATCTATATGTCATCTTCTACATGTACACAAGTTTTTAAGCTTTTCCGAGTCACAGCAATAAACCATAAAAATTCGCACCTTTGTCAGGTCGCCACCGCTCACCGCTTCCACTCAGACCTTTAAGGCACGCATTTTTACGTTCGTCAGAGTAAGTCGAACCTGTCAGGTGAAAAAATTTACTTTTTCCTATCACTACACCATTTATGGCATGGGCTCCTGGTCTATTATGGGTTCCCACATAGGTTCCTATTTCATTTCGGGTCCCAATTTGCCCATATGATTGTATGTAGGAATCCATGTAGATTTATATGTCGGTATACCCATATAGGTTCCTATATCGAGCCCTATGTGGGCATTTTCAGAAGGGATATATAGACTTGTGCAGAGAGATAGGCTAAATGAATGATTGTAAAAAAAAAAGAAAGAGAGTAAAACGCACGTTTACTATGCGAGGTAATGGGAAAGGGTAATTTAAATGTTAGTCAGTGGTGGAGTCCACTTCAAGTGACTATAAGATTTTTCGTGCTGGAATGGGATTTTGCTATGATTCGGCGAACTCAGTCCTTTGCTAGTGAAGAAAACCTCCACTAGATATATATTTTTTTTAATTCGAAAAAATGGCGGAGATACGAAAATTTGACATTTTTGGTACTTTTTTTCTAAATTCTTTATGTCTTTGGTTATAAATAGCCGAATTAACTTTTTAAGTTCTGAAATTTTGTGCAATAACATGCACCTTCAAATGTAAAAAATAACGAAAAGAAAAAAAATTATTTTAATCCTTCAAAACCGAAAGGCATAAATTGCATTTTTGAAAATGACATTTGAAATTTTTTTTGTCAGATGAAGGTCTGAATGTGTTTTAAAAGTACTGTAAGCTTCATAGTAGAACGGCCAATGGTTAACGAAAAATAAAATCGCTTGCAACGCAGGGCACGATGAAATGTCCGCGTTCGTTGCGTTCCAGTGGGAGAGAAGTACAGAAAAACTGGCCAGAAGTCGAACAATCATCCGATTTGTATAAAATTCATTATTTACGGGCAGTGGTGCTAGGCAGCGCGGGCTCGAATAGGAGTTTGGACGAATGGCGAAAAAAGGTGAGCGCGACCACCAGTGAAGGGGAAGATGAAAGAAAAAGAGAGGAAGGGTACGGTGAATGAGATGGACGAAGGAAGGAAAAAGAAGAAAAAAAAGGAATGTTTCTAGTAAAAGTAGGGAGTAAGGAGAGAAAGAAAATTATGGAGGAAAAAAAATTATTTAGATGAAGAAGGGAAAGAATTGAAGACGATTTGACATGGATGGAGAGGAAAAGGAGATGGCAAATAGAGCAGAGGGCGTGGGTAGAGAAAAAAAAAGGGGCACATGGTATGGATAGGGAGAGACAGGATATGGATAAATGGGGAGGAATGGTTCTGGGACGAAGAATTAGAAGAAATAAGGAAAAAGCGAAAAAGAGTTAAGAAAGGTAGGAAAAAGGAAGAGGCAAAAGAGTTCAGAGATCAAACAGAGCGGTTTCCAAACGGCAAGGGGGAAGAAAAGTGATTAGGGTAGCTGAGGGAAGGGAGGAGAAAAAAGTGAAAATAGCTTTCTGGAATGTGTCAGGCTTGAAGAGCAAGAATAAAGGATTTTGGCGGGAGTTAGAAAAGTGGGATGTGATTATGAGTGAAACCTGGGCGGATGGAAAAGACTGGAAGGGGATGAAAAGGATGTTACCGAAAGGTTATGTGTGGACGATGCAAGAAGCAAGAAAGGAACACATTAAAGGGAGAGGGATGGGCGGCATATTCTCAGGGGTGAGAAAAAAATTGGCAGTAAGAGGGAGAAAAGAGGGGGGCAGGGAGGAAAGGGATGGAAAAATGGTAAGAGGGATTATAATTGGAAAAGTCCAAATAGCGGTGGTTTGTGTATGTAGAAGAAGAGGGAAGAGGGAGGTTGGAGAGTAATAAGGAGGTGAATGGAAAAAAAGAAGGAAGGGTTGGTTTTGATAGGAGGTGACTTGAATGCCTGGACTGGCGAACAGGGGTGAGGGATTTGGGATGAAGAAAAGGAGGCCTATATGGAGTTCCAAACATAGGGACACAGACCGGGAGGGGAGGAGGTTACTAGATGTGAAAGGAGAAACAGGATAGTTTATATGTAATGGCAATATGAAAGGAGATGAGGAAGGAGAGATCACATTTATAGGTAAGGGAGAAACAGTAATAGAATACATCGTGGTGGAAGGAAGAATGAGAAATATGATAGGGAGTATGAAGGTGGGGAATGAAATAGGGTCCGATCACTGACCGGTAATCGCTACACTGTAAGGTGGCGTCCGTAAGTGCGGCAGAGGGAGAAAGGAAAGAGGGAGAGAAAGGAACACGAAAATGGTAGTCTGGGGGTAGATGAAGTAAAAGAGTTTAAACCAAAAATGGAAAAGGAGAATGTTAGGTATGAAAAAGAGGAGGGAGTAGACTCGTTAATTGAAAGGTTGAAAGGGTCAATTAAAAAGGTAATGGATGAGATAGGTACAAAAGAAGAAAGAGAAGAGGGAAAGAAAGGCTGATGGGACGAGGAATGCAGGGAGAGTAAAGATACAATGAAAGAGTGTGTAAGAAAATGCAGGAAAGAGGAAATGGAGAAGGGAAGTACAACAGGAGAAAAAGAGAACATGACAGGATGCTGGAAAGGAAAAGGCAAAGGGGAAAGGAGAAGTACTAGGAAGAAGTTGAAAAAGCAATCAAAGAGGGTAGGGTTTGGGATGTGATGAATAGGGAAAGAGGAGGAAGCTAGGGCGTGAATGAAGAAATAGAAATGGTTGAGTAGACGGATTATTTCAAGGATCTGCTAGGGGGAGAGCAAAATAGGATCAAGGGGTAAAATGGAAGGATAGTCCAGGGAGAAATGGCGGAAGGGAACGAAATAACAAGAGAAGAAGTGTATGAGGCAATAGCTAAACTAAAAGAAACAAGGCTACAGGAGAGGATGACATGGAAAACGAAGTGATGAAGTATGCTCTCTTTCATGCCAGTGGGCTATACAATATAAGCAGAAATTCTAAGAAAAATGTTAGAGAGTTAGAATAAAAAGAAAGAATCCCACACAATCAGACGGGATTTAGAAAAGAATTGGGGACTATAGATAACATTTACGTACTTAGCTACTTGGTTAACAGAAATTTAGGGAGAAAAGGAGGGAAATAAGTTGCATTGTTCGTAGATTTTAAAGCAGCTTTTGACTCACTAAGCAGAAAAATGCTATGGCAGGAAATGCAAGAGAGGGGATTAGAGGAACGGTTGGTGGAGAGGATAAAGGAGATGTTTACAGAAATCAGGATTAGGGTTAAAATAGGAAAGAAAAAAGTGGAAGTATTCTGGACAGGAAGAGGTCCAAGGCAAGGGTGCCCGTTGAGTCAGCTACTTTTTAATATGCTGCTGACATACTTAGAGGAGAAGCTAAAGGAGAAAGGGAAAGGGGGAATGGTTTTGGGTAATAGCAAACTATATTCTCTAGCATGCGTGGACGACTTAGTTCTGTTAGCAGATGATGAGAAGGGTGATGAACCTAATAATTAGAATTTTCAAAGAGTATGTGGGAGCAAAAGAATTGACGGTGAACGTAGATAAGACCAAGGTGATGTGCTACAGAAGAAGAATGACCAAAATAGATTACTTTTGGAAGATAAACGGACAAACAGTGGAAATTGTGGAGGAATTCTGTTACCTACGTTTTTGTTTTGAGGCAGGAGGGGGAAAGGAGGTGCAGATGAGGAAAAGAATCGAATGTGTAAGTAAAGTAATGCGCCAAGTATGGGGTATAGGAAAGAGAAGGTTTAATGATGACGATTGGAGGGTGAGAGTTTGGTTGTTTGATGCGTTGGTTTGAGTGGTGTTGTGTTATGGAGTAGAGGTCTGGGGATGGAAGGAAAGTGGAAAGCATGCATGAGAGATTTTTGAGATGGGTAATGGGGGTTAGTTAGAGATGCCCAGGATACATGTTAAGGGAAGACTTAGGAAGGAAAAAACGGTAACTAGACAAATTAAGAGAGCCTGGAGGTTTGAAGAGAAGCTGAAAAGGGGAGAGGTGAGCGGAATAGCCCAAGTATGCTTGGGTAAAATTTGGAACAAGGAGACGAGAGGCAATTTGGGAATTTCGAAATGGGAGGAAGAAAGGAAAAAATGAAGAGGGTCTGTGATTTACGAAAAGGGGTACTGGAATGATAGGACATAGATTTAGAGCTATTAGAAAAGAGATGGAGAAAGTTTATGGTTAATCCTAATATGGAAAGTAACTAGCAATAAGTTAAATTTAAAATCGTTGAAAATCTATTTTATGGTAATAGGAAACGGAAGCCTGGGAAGATCGCTTATTTGTACAATTTTAAGAATTATTAGTATTGATATTATTTTTATTTTATGTAAGACGAAACATTAGAATAAAAGCAGTGGTCAAGTTAGATTAAGGATGGTATCCAACTATGTGTACAGGGAGCGGAGGCCCTCAAACCCGTAAAAGGGAAAGAATTAATATACATACATACAATCATAAGAATTATATAAATATTCATATATAAAGAAATAGTCACAATTTTACTAATAATTGATCAGTGGTATCCTTTGCATTAGTAAAAATTGTCAACGTTAAAATACTAAATTTTTCGTATGAAATCATTGTTCTATTATGTCCGGGAAATATTTCAAAATTGTCCGGGTAAAATTCGTTCCGCCCGTTAGAATGCGCTGGAACATCGCGTTGTCTCATTCTGGCAACACTGGTTCTCAACAGCTCACAGTGTTTCGGAATTGAATTTTTGCTGACAAATCGTTACATGTTACAATTTTGATACAATTTAGACGTGTTTTTAAATTGATGCAGAATAAATTACCAATGATCCCTCGAGGCAGATTTGTTATTTCTGCCAAATTATATGTAAACAGCAAACGCACAGTGGTTTAGAATTTGATTTTTGCGTATAAATCCGTCTATAGATCACAATTTTTATCCAATTTAGATGTGTGTTTTTAATTTGAAGCTGAATAAATTTTCCAGTGATTATTCAGGGTCGATTTTGGATTTTTTAATAAGTATATGTAAGAAACAAACGTAAACAAATGTTTTCAGAAAATTCATTATTTTAACCCGCAAAAAGTTTTTTTTATACTTGAAAATGTCAAATTCGAGTATATGTTTATGATAAAAAATTAAATAAAGGTACAAAAGATTTCAAATTCTCATCTCTCCGCCTTTTTTTCGAATTCCCAAAAATATTTGCTGGCGTTTTCCTTCGCTACCAAAGGACTTAATATACTGAATTACAGCTAAGTCCCATTTCAACCTAAAAATTCTTGTGATCACTTGACATAGACTCTACCAGCTGTACCATGAAATGTAAGACAGGGAATGTTAGAGAAGTAATCCCACGAAACCTGGTTGCTATGTTGAAGGGAAGTCATCTAAAAATGATTGGACAATTACTCGTTTCCTGTTGATTTTATAGCGTAAATTCATATTGAAGTATGAAAGTAAACACGATCCTTTACAAAAGTCATAACATTTTTCATTGTATATTTTTGGAGATAAGTATGCAACTGCTCGAAGTTGAGATACTTTTAATAATTAGATACACATTAATTGTGACTTTATAGTAAATATTCTAGTAAAAAAAAAACTGATTGAGGGGAATTGAGGCGAATCATAGTTCAGAGCACCCCCACTGAGCTACTCGAGTATTTGCCAAACAGTTACAACGGATCCTTTATGCCCCGCACGTTGGTTCTCCTCTTATGAATTAAATTGAATAACTCAACACTCAATGAAGTTCGCAGTCACGAATTAGGATGAATTCGAGTGTCGTCACTTTCCTAAATTAAGAAATATTGTCTAGTATTGAACAGTATTTGCGCTCACGAATTCAGACGAATTGGAGTTAGACTTCAAATCTCGCGAATTAAAATGAATTAGGTGACACTGATATTAATTCGTGCTGACGCATTCAAATTAGTTAGGTCCCCTAAAAAAAATGTCGCTGAATTCAGGCAAACAGCAGATTTGTAGATTAAATTACTTCTTGTCGAATTTATACGAATCCACACACTGCTCCAATTCAATTGTCGCAATCTGGCATTCGAGGGGGCATTCTCAATTCGCTCCATTAGTTTATTTTTACTGGGATATTCTGTGCAAAATTGAAGTGCATACATTTCGTACTTTAGTTAATTCTTTAGGAATGCAGTGGTATTAATAATAGAATAGTACTAGTAATGTAGGAAAGTACCTAGCAGATAATGTATATACATACCTTCACAGGTACATTTAAGGAAATGGGTCAAATGACAAGAGAGGAAATTAATATCAGGCGGCTATTGAGAATATGTGAAGCGATGGCAAAAGACGGTATTAGCAAGAATTGGAAGCTAGAAAAAGTAAACATTTTTATGCACATTTATTCGCATCGTTATTGAAACCATGATTAACAATTATTTTATTTTACAGTATATTGAGTCTTTGGATGGGATGATCGAAACAATAAACGCCTCAACAGTGTGAGTTTAATAATGTGCTTAAAATTTATGCGTTTTTTTGCACAAAAACCCAATATTTTTATATATTAAAAACTCATAATTTTACAAGGATCTAACACTTTAGTGGGAAACACAATAGATAAAAACCAAAATCATGTTTTTCATATGCATCCCGTTTACAAACAAAATGTTTTGATTTATGTTTTTAACTTGTGTGAACGTGCAACGAAAGTGGAGTACCTTTAAAATGCATTCCTTTATGCATGTATGATACGTGAGAAAAAGTTTGCAGGATTTGCTTCAGTCTTTATTTTGAACCATTTTGTTGGCGACACTTTCTCTTGAAAAGGCCCACAGTGCGTCGGATTACATGATAAATCGGCAAAATTAGACAAATGCGCGTATCAAAAAATTTGGAGTAGATTCTTAATTTTTTGAACTTGCTGATTTCAAATCTCGAATCAAAATTTTGAAAAAACAAAATGGCGGACCAGTAGTGAATATTTGCGTTTCCAAAATGCATCCGATTTTTGTAAAAAAAAAAATGGCACTTTTACGGATTTGAAGAGACGTATTGAAAATCTCGAATCAAAATTTTTTAAACAAAATGGCGGACCGGAAGTGACTATTTACGTTACTAAAATACATCCGACTTTTGTGTAAATCGGTAAGTTCACGGTATTGGAGTGACTTATTTAAAATATCGACTCCAAATTGTTTAAAAACAAAATGGTGGACCGGAAGTGACTATCTACATTACTGCAATGCATGCGATTTTTGTGAAAATCGGATAAATTTACGGGTTTGAGGTGACTTTCATACTACTCACAAGCAACTTTTTTTATTAGAAATTTATATTTGGATGTTTTAAAAGTTGTTTATTCAAAAGTTTGAATAAGAATTTAGAAAAATAGTAATGGTTTGGAGATAATTTCGGAAAATTTAGTTATAATACATTCAATATGAACTTTATTCTATATACAATCAAAACAATAGTAATAAATGATTAATCAGGTTTTTCATCGTCGTCGTCAGAAGAAGTAGCGGATTTTGATTTGTCAGTAAAGTATTCCATGGATTCATTTAAACCATACTGCATCATTGCTGCTGATAAATTTATTTTCGTTTAAATAAATTTTCAACTTGAAAAAAAGATTTTTTTTCATGTTATTTTGCTTTTATATAATGAAATCCTATTATAATTCTGTATATTAATTATTGATAACAATTAATTCATAAATTTTCATTCAATCTGCTGATTTTTTTTTCAAGTCTTCTGACAAAAAGCTTCTGACTCTTTGCCTTGACCGTTGACAACGCTGGTAGTGATACCCGCTCAGGACTATGCACGTGAAAAAACGTGCCGAGCGTGACACGACATGTGATTTTCAGTTCTCAAAGCCAGGTGTGCAGCATTCCGCAGCAAGTTTGTATTGCTTTCGAACCATAGTAACATTTTAAATACTCTACAATGCACAAAATTCTGGGATCTCCTAGGATCATAACTATTTTTATACTTCTTTTCAGGTTATTAAATTCACACGCTTGCTTGAAATGTACACATTCAATACTCTTTTAAACACACAATGTAAACAGTTAAAAAAAAAATGCATACAAAAATAATGTACATATCTTTAACATTGTTGGCCATCTAAACTGTTTTAAAATCGGCAGCGTGAAATAGAAAATATTTGACTTCGCGCGAGTCGAATATTTCCATGCACGAAATCGTTGCGCACCTCACTCGAAAAAGATTAGGTTCGGACTGTCGCTAGTTGAACAGTTCGAAGGCTAGGAGCCGGTCCTTCTAAAATAGAGTGTAGGAACACCTATTGTATGAAATTTAATACATAAAAATTGAAAATTCATTTTTGGGGTTATGCCGATTTTTTATGTAATCCAGCCCACTGTGCGCCCATGTGCCTGTATGCATAACCCATGAGTCAGTAATCCCAACTGGCATGTAGAATGCCAATTCCCAGCCCTTGATACGCAGTGCGACTCTGCGCAGCCAGTGATGGGTAGTGACATTTTACATGTCAAAGTTGAGATCTCTGCCAATGAATGTAAGGTTACTGATAGGCGCTGCTCGACCTGACCGCGGTGATACCTGACGTGACCGGCAATGTCCGATCATGACGGTGAAAGTTGGTAAACCGCGCTCAGATCCAAATCCCTACTGAAACAGCCTACATAGTAAACTACACGGGAATCTATGTGCGAACCCTATATGGGATCCATTATGAATTTCTGTCTCAAATTACGATCTAAGATAGAAATATATGATGGGAATCTATACAGGTTTTTCTTATGGGTATGTCGGTTCCCATGAAGTTTAGCATGTACGCTTTTTAGTACTGATATCATCTTTGTGAAAGTTTTTTTTTCCAGAAAAAAGAGGTTTAATTGTTAGGACATACTCTATGCAAAAATTATACAACATTTTTTTCTGTTTTAAATGGCTAGTACCGCGTCTGCTTGCTCTCTTTAAAAGAGTGTCTTTGAGACAGCCAGTATTGATGACAGCGTGCAGCTGAGTTCGGACTCCCAACGAAAATTGAGCGTGAATATGAAATGATGTTTACAATATATTGTCAATAGTAAACATTATTTAATAAGTAAATTTTAAATAAACAAAGATTAAATACATAAATATTGAATCGATCCGGATAGCCCCAGATTTTCCCTAAACATTCCTGAAACATTCCAATGGAAGGTTCGGAAAATGCCGAAATATGTTCCAGGCAGGTTCCAAGGGGTAAGTAAATGTCCGCGTATCCAGGAAGGGTTCCCAAGGAAAGTTCACGGAAACTTTTGTGCTATCCAGGGAGTAATAATTAATTATTAAATAATAAATAAATCGAAATATATAAAATATTATTTCAAAATTATAAAATATACAAATTGGCCTGTCTCATTAAGCTTTGTTTACAAACGGTAGAAATACAAAAAATGTTAATTAGTATTTTTATAGAATAAATTTGAAACTAATGAAATTCCTTCAATTAAATTTTATTTCATATTAAAGTTGAATATATTACACATTCAAAGTGTAATTATCTACAATTTATAATTTACCATTAAGTATCACAGGTTATTGTAAAAATGATAAAAATGCAAAAAAGCTGAACATATTAGATGACAATTTGGACAGTTTCGAGGGATGTTTTAAATAAAACACTTCATAAATTAACAAATTACAATGCAAAAATTGTCGTATTTATTATATAATATCTTGGAAATAATAGTTGGCAGTGTGTTGAGTTATTTTGAAAACATTACAATAAATGTCACTCCTAACCTCTATGTTTTAATTCAGAATGAATGCCATGGTAAAACTTAAAAAAAAATGCTTTTATATCATATCCAAATGCTCCTTCGACACATATTTAGAAAACAACATAGAAACCCGAGAGGAATTGTTTATTAGAGGAGTCAAATAAGGTTTTTACCTCAGAACCTACTGTACGCTAATCTAAAAATCCAATTTGTTAAAAAAATTTCCAAAAATCGTTTAGAAACTTGAATAACTTGAATAAATTAAGAAGCTAATAAAAAATAATTTTGACCCGGGGTGAAGGGTGAAAATACCATTAAATCGTGGGAAAACCCCTCAAAAAATGGTTTTCGACGATTATTTTGGAAAGGTTGCATCGGTAAACAATCTGAAATCATTCAATTTCGCGATTCTTCTATTAAAAGTTAAATTCTTCAATTTTTAGCGCTTCGATTTAGAAATTATAAAATTCAACTCCTTTTTCTATTTCAATTGTCCAACATCGTTCTGTATATTTTTATTTTATTTCAGACGCTTTCAATTCAAAATTGGTTTAATAATGGATTTTTAAATTGTTTCTATGATTCAAAGTCAATAGATTTCTTGCAAAAAGGCTTGCTGATGCTTATTGGCTTCCGCAATTGACCGAATATGTGAAAAACTGTGGGTTTCGCAAAGAGAGTATATTTTTCTTTAAACTGGGAGAAATCACGAATATTTACCGGTAGAAAGCCGGGAGACGAAAAAAAAGTGGCCACCCGGTTAATCATATCTAAGATATTTATTCTGTGGTTATTTCTTCTTTCTATGTCTAAAATTTTAACATTTTTGGAATCGAAATGTAATTTGTGGTCGAAATTTGTAGCGCGTTTACATAATCCTGTGCTAGTTTTTTTATTTTTTGAGTTGTTCGGTGTTCTGACATTCCAGTCTTAAGAGGACGTTTTGATTGACCGATATAGATCATGTGCCAATCTTTGCAATAAATACCATAAATGAGGTTAGATTTTTCGAATTTTGGTATCTGATCTTTAACGGATGGTAAACGAATATCAGAAAGTTTATTTTTAATTGTAAAGATAACAGAGCTATTTAGTTTCTGATATATTCTTATCATTGGAAGATAAAGGTCTTTTTCGTATTGTAAAATTACTATGTCGATAGGGTTCGCATGCAGCCCCTTGACCTGCCGTCGGCGGACCTTTTGTTTCGGCCGAGTCGAGCTCTGGCCGTACAGTCTTGTTCAAAAAGACGCAAGGCTTGCACTGCGAACCCAATAATGCATTAAAAATTTAACACAAGTATTTTTACTAGTGAGTTGGTATTTTGCTAATTACAATTAACCCCCCTAACAGAAATTGCAGTAAAAATTCCAAAAGATGAACACTTGATAGGAGATGGAAATTCATTAATTTAAACAATTATTTATTTATTGATTGTGAATGAATAAATATTTACTTTCTAATCTATAATAAGCGTTCCTGATAGAAATTTGAGTGAAAAATGCCAAAATATGAACTGCTGATGGGTGATGTAAATTTATTTATTTAAACAATTATTTATTTATTGATTAAAAATGATTAAATGTTCATTTTTGATCGACAATAAGCCTCCCTAATAAAATTTTCAGTAACATAAGTTTTTAATAGCTTTTTGCACGAAAGGAATATATAACCCTTTGTAGATACAACAGTTACAATTTTACAGAAAAATTTTATTATTTAATGGAATATCTTTTTAAAATAAAAAATTGGGGATGCGAGTCAATTGAATTTTTCACTGGAACATTGAAAGTTGCACGAATTTCAGAAACGTTCAAAAGATTCACAATATACTCAGTTCAATTCGAAACGCTTTGAATTCCTAACATCAGAAGTAAAAATATTGCTATTTCAACAAAATTGATGATTATTTAACCAACTGTTTAAATTTCCTACCCAAAAGCTAAATTTTTAGTAAAAAAAATCAATTTCCCAAAAAAAGAAGACTTTTCAATGAAATTGTTACATTTTCATGCAAAGAAATGAGACAAAGAGATGAAGTTTAAACTTAAATGATGAATCCTCCACAAAATCAAAATGAATTTTCAACAAAGTAGTTCAAGTTTTAACCAACTAGTTGAATTTTCAAATGAACAAGATAAATCATCAACAAAAAGAAGATGAATTTTCAACCGAACTGTAGCATTTTCAAACAAAAGAAATTGAAGTTTCTACCAAGATAGAAAAATTTGTATACAAAAAAGATTTGTTGTTCAAGACAATAAACAAAAGTCTACCACATTTTTGAATTTTGAAGTCAAAAAGACAAATTTGTAGAAAGCGTTTCAATTTTTAATCGAATAGTTGACTTTTACCAAAATTGTTAAATTTTTAACCCAAGATATGATAAATAGATAAGAATTTTGTTTATTTTTCAATACTTCAAAAATATTAGCCTAGAAAACTGGATTTCCGATTTTACCGATTTTGCTATTCATAAAAAATACCATTTCTGTAATTTGCAATTTAAGTTTCAAAATTCCAAAAAAACCATAATTTTTTATATTTATGCTACTTGCTTTGCCTCATTCATTGATATTTTCTAAAAAAGCATAGAATTAGTGATTTTACATTCGCTGAACGGATTTTGATATAGTGGAGAATGTTCCTTCTTTCTTAATTGACATCAACAAATTGATTAACAAAATTGATTTTTGGTCTATTTTGAAGCCTGAAAGAATTTTCAATCCTGTAGATTCATGTATAACTATAATATCTTATCACAACTTAATATTGAAAGATTACATATTTTAATATTATAAACAATTATCACAAACATATTAATTGAATGAGCGCTTTTGGATATACATAATTCGTTTCTTCAGCGCAATCGTTTGTTTTGCCCTAAAAAATAATACTTTAATACGATGTTTTGACACATACAAACATTTTTTATTGTCATAAACAATTTTGATTAACAAATTCACTAAGTAGATGCTTTCAGATACAGAATATGAGTTCTTTGAGTAGAGTCGTTAAGATTACCCTCCAGATTAACAATACATAAACAATTATTAGAAAAAAAATCATGAAATGGGCACTTCAGAAAAAAAACTCCTTATATCCATAAGTACTTAACGGTCAGATTCTTTTTCTAGCAATAGTTTGTAACAAAGACTAATGTTATTGTGAATTAATCAAAAACGTCTCATCGTTCGAATATTAATCATGAGGGTAAAATAAACAATTCTTATAAAAAAACGCATTTTCTGTATCTTAAAGCACCTATTTAAGGAATTTGTTTAAAAAAATTGTTTATAATACAAAATATCGATAAGTGTCAATACATCCAGTTGAAGTATTATTTTTGAGGTAAAATAAAAGATTAAGTTCGAACGAATTTTCTATATCCAAGAGCGCTTATTTAATGAATTTGTTTATGATAATTATTCATAATAATCAAAAATGTAATCGTTCAGCGTTTAGTCGTCATGAGACACAATATTGGAGTATTCAATGAGAAGATCGAGATAAAAAAGTGCTTCCAGTCTTCAAAATACAACAAAAATAAATTTTGTTCATCAATTTTTTTATAGCAATTAAGGAAGTAAAGAAACTTTATCCACGATATCAAAATCTGTTCAGCTGTTTTGCAAGCCTTTTTTAAATCTTTGAAATCCGTGAATTTGTTGTTAAATGTTCAAAATCCTTTTAAATATTTTAAAATATTTTTAAATCTTTGAAATCTTTGGAAATATTTTGTAACCTTATGAAATCTGGTGTGCATTCAAAACCCGAGTGGTCAACCCTACGAAAAATCCGTTGTATGGCCATGGTTCATTCTAATTCTGAAACTGAATTAAGCTCGAAATTTTTAAGTAATAATTTTTACAATTTGCAAGTTGAATATCACAAAAAAATGTATGCTTTAGCACTTTATATCAGCGGAGAAGAAAATAAAAACTTATAGAATTATTAACAATATCAAAGTATGTTCATTGCAATGTATAAAATTATTAGTACAGTCTATGAAATGTGTCTTGAAATCTTTTTATTTATTCTGTAATGGGCAAAGAATCAATTATATCTTGATAAATAAAAAACATTTCAGTAGCAAGATATCTTCTAAACGAGATGTTTCTTTCATAATAGACTAAAATTTCCAATTACTCTTCGCATTTCAATAAAACAACTGTTTTAAAAGCAAAATAAAAAAAAAATACAAAAGAAGGTAGGGAAGAGTAAAAATAATTATTTTTTACATTCTGATAATTTATGAGTGAGTTCATTAACCAGCCATTCTGGATAAAAATTCAAAAAGTGAGAGCATTTTCAAAATTTTTAGGAAGATCTTTTTCAACATTTTTTTTCAACAAGTTTAAATATAGCGCCGTTAAACTGCAAAATTGTACATTTTGAAAAAAAAAAGTTCACCCCTTTCAGCTCAACGTTAAAAATACCAAATTCGTCTCCCCCCCCCGTGCATGCAACAAAAATGTTAAAAAGAAAAAATGCTCTCTTCCAATTCAGGAAAATAATTGATAACCTAAATTTTCTTTCTTCTAACTTTAAAAATCCTTGAAAACCAAAATTGCCTTCCTTCCAAATCGATAAAAATCTTAAAAACAAAAAAGGATCATTCGCGAAATCAGAAAACAATTCAAACCGGAAAATTTCTCCTTTCCAACTCAATGAAAATGTTTAAATCAACTACCCTTTTCTAATTGAAAAAAAAATGAAAATAAAAACTTCCTCTCCTCCCCCCTTCTCCTCAATAAAAGTGCTGACAAAAAAAATGGCCTCTTTCTAATTGACAACAAATAACCACAATTTTTTCCTTGGAACACGAAAGATTTCAAAAATAATAAAATTTTCCTTTTCCAATTCTTAAAAAATTGCAAACCAAAATGTTCTCCCTTCAATCTCAATAAAAATGTCTAAAATGAACAATTTCCCTCTTCCAATTTGGAAAGCAATTTAAAATAAAAAATTTTTCCCATAAAATCAATATACAAATGTTAAAAAGAAAAATATGGCTTCTTTCAATTCGGAGGGGGAAAAATAACTAAAATTCCATTCATTTCAACTCAATAAATTCACACACACATTTACATCTGCATGCGTCATACACACATTTGCACATGCATGCGTCATACACACATTAACACATGCATGCATACACACATGCATGCATCCACATGCATACACACATGCATGCATCCACATGCATTCATACATACAAGCATGCATCACCCATTCATAAAATATGCGTGAATATACACACATTCAGAAAATATGTGTGAATACACATTCATAAACACATGCATGCATGAAAACACATTCATAAATACATGCATGCATGAAAACACATTCATAAATACATGCATGCATGCATGAGAACGCAGTCATAAATACATGCACGCATACACATTCAACGCTCATGGTCACCGACAAAATTGTATGACTTTCGGACTTTCAGCGATCAAAAAGTGAGATTAGGGTTACAGCCTAAAATCGAAATGCCTGACAAACGTTTGATAGGCCAGTCCTCACCATATTTATATGTGCTACTAGAATACCCTAATATTCAACAAAATAGCAAAAATAGGAATTAACATTTGTTATTGTTACGAAAAACTTAAGGACGAGCACAAGAAGCACATAAAAACATGAAATACAATAGAATGATGTACCCATATACTTACATTAGCCTTAAATTTAAATGTGCGTCTCAATTGTTCTAACACGAAAAAGCAAAAGATCTGTTTTTTTTTTTCGATACTTCTGTGCGCATGATGAGCGTGTGGCTCAAGCAGCAGACGTACCAACCATAGGAGCTAAAAGATAACATTAGGCATTTTACGTTGTGAGGTCATCTAGCAACATGTCTGCACGCCGAGGGCCACACCATAATACCAATTGTATGAAACGAAACCTTATTTTTTTTTAATAACTTGTAAAAAAGTTATTTTTGATCCTTAGTGTATTTAGATATTATTTTTTGGGTTTCATAAGCTGTTCAATTACATAATAGAATCGTTACAAAAAATATTGATTGTTATTATTTAATTGAATAGCTTCTGAAAAAGAAATAGTAATATCCCCATATACTTATGGGGAAAAATCATTTTTTTCCAGTTATTAACAAAAAAAAGTTTCGTCGCATGCAATTGGTACTATTGCTTGGCCCTCGGCATGCAGACATCTTGGATTTCCCCCACCCAACCTGAAATACCTTATGGTTTTGTACTGTTGGTGGGCTTGTTTCGAAGCGGGAATTTTTATTTCACAATTATTCAAAAACTTCCAGAGCTTATATTTCATGGCCGATTTTGATATTTGGCAGATTCTCATCCCGCGCGCGGCTGTTGGTTCTCGCGCTTTGCGCTCGATAATGTATTTACCTCGCGCTGCGCGCCCGGCCGTTGTACGTTCTCCACATTTGTGCACAGACTTTTTAAAACTAAAGGTCAAAAGATAGACAAATGTAATTTGGTGATGGTGAATTCTCTTTTGTTAAAGCTCCTTCGGCTTTCATAAACACATTCCCATCACGTATCTCGTGCTTCGCGCTCGATTTTGTCAAAATTTTAAACTTTTCTCCGTTATGTTCAACCCTTTTATATCAAATGTATATTACATTTATTTATGTACCTCGGTCTGGGACTCCTTATTCAGATATTGATTTTATATAAATTTAATTTGTTTATTTGCAATGTTACTTTTTACGATTTAAACCAACAATACGCATCCTAGCGCAAAGTGTGTCTAAGAAAATTTTTAGATATAATTTAGGCGAAAAATTTTGTCAAATGAAATTTTATTGTAACTTGTGTCGTTTTCCAAAAAAGTTAATTCTTTTATTTCTAATGCATTCTATCTGAAAATGATTAATGACAAATTCGTAGATCCTTTTTGGGTGAACAACTTTTGTCTATTTAATGTTATTTTTTACGATTGAAACAAAAACTACGCCTTCCATTAAAAAATCATTCATAACAAATTTATAGATCTTTCTTGGGTGTACAACTTTTGTTTATTAATTTTTTTCGTACCTTGCGTCGTTTTTCCAAAAATGTATTTTCTTTTCATTTTTAATGCTATTTTTCACGATTAAAACAAAAACTGCGCATCCTATCAAAGAATAATTAATAACAAATGTGTAGCTTTTAATGGGTTAACAACTTTTATCCAGTTTTTTTGTTGTTGCTTGTGTTGTTTGTCGAAAAATTCAATAATGTTTTATTATGAATAAAACCAAAACTACGCGTACTATGAAAAAGAGATTAATAACAAATTTATAGGGCTATTTAAGGTGCACAATTTTTGCTGATTCATCGTTTGTTCTATCTTACATATTTAGACCGCAAAATGGAATTTTCGATTTTCCAAAAAAATTAAAAAGTTGTTATGAGATAAAAATATGGAAGTATGTACAAGACGAAAATTATTTCGTCGAGCGGCAGTCGTACGTCGAATTTAAATCTTTTGTTAACGTGCGAAAAACAACAGACCAAAAAATGTAGTCACCAATGGGTCACAATTATGATAGGATAAGTGCAAATGTCATGAAGATTAGCATAGTTAGTACATACTTACATGGGAATGCCTACGACTTTTTGGAAAAAATATTCTAAACGTAAAAGTAAGTTATAAATTTATAAATAGTAATACTTTTCAATTGTAAAATATATGTATATATATAATATTAAAAGCAGAATTCAGATACTTATTTCACAACACCACGAAAATTTACAAAAATTATACAATTGGAATAGATGTATTTTAAACATAAATAATCTTTTATTATAAAAATTATAGCTAATATTTAATTATATAACTTCAAGTAAATAATCAATTTATTTATCATACCTAATTTAAGCAAATTAAAATTTAATCTTTCCGTAATTTAATATTGTGAAAAAAATTAATCAGCTCATCATTAATTAATCTGTTCACAACATAAAAAGCATTAAACTATAATTTTCATCCAGGCATTCAAGTTATGTTTAATTTACTTTTTTTTCTAATTTTAATTTCTAAAAATTTAATTTATTTTTAACGTTTTAAACTGATTTTAGAAGTAATAAAAAATATTAACATATTTAAAAAAAAAATTCAATTACTCATTTCAAAAAATCAAGCACATTTGGAAAAGTATTTAATTGTAATGAGGGTATTTTGAATATAAATAAAATGTTATCATACAAATTATATCTAATATTCAATCATATAACCTTCAAGTAAATTATCAGTTTATGTTACTTAATTTGGAAAAAAACTAAATTTTAATGTTTATTCAATTGATTATCGTTAAAAAAATTAATCAGCTAATAACTAATTAATCATTTCACAAAATAAGAATCTTTGAATTATAATTTTCATTAAAGCATTAAAATAATGTTTACCTAATGTTTGTTTTTTAATTTGAACTTTCATTTATGAACATTTGATTTATTAATAACCTTTTAAGCTAATTCCAGAAATGTAAATTTTAATAGAATAACTTAATAATTAAATAATAAGTTGACAACATAATAAGCATTAAAGAATAATTTTCATTAAAACATACAAATAATTTTTACATTATACACTTCTTTAAAACTGAAATTGCATTGCTATAGATTTAATTTATTAATAACCTTTTAAAATAATTAAACCAAAATTAAAATATCTGTACGTATAAATTTCAAAATTCAATTAATATATTTGTTTAACAACATCACATACATTTGAAAGGATTATATAATTATAATTGAGGTATTTTATAGAAAAATCACATTTTTATTATAAAACTAATAGCCCACATTCAATTACACAACCTCAAAGTAAATAATCAATTTATGTTACCTAATTGTGAAACAATTTAAATTTAATCTTTATTTAATTCAAAATTTTGAACAAAATGAATCTACTAATAATTAATTAAACTGTTTACATCATAAAAACATCAAACTATTATTGTCATGGAAACATTAAAATGATCTGCACTTGATATGTTTTCAAATTTTAACATTCATTTATGAATATTTTATTTATTAATAAGTTTTTAAAATAATTCCAGAACATTTAAGTTTTAATAGGATCAATTAATAATAATATTTATAATGATAATGAAAAAAAAGAAATAAAAAAAAATGTCTAACATTATTTTCTTTGAAATATTCAACTAATTTTCAATTTATATATTAAAAAAAAATTGAAATTGCATTTCTGAAAATTCGAATGCGGATAATCATTTTACAACATCACAAATATTGACGGAAATTAAGTAATTGAAATAAAGATACTTTAAATGTGAATAATAAGCTTTTATTATACAAATTATAGCCAATACGCAATTACATAACCTTGAAGTAAATAATGAATTTATGTACTTATTTTAAACAAATCAAATTCAATCTTCATGTGATTCGAATCATTAGCGTGAAAAAATGTAATAATTAGCTAATAATTAAATAATCAGTTCAAATAAGTATTCAAATCATTTTTACCTTATATTTATCTGAAAATTTGAATTACTAATAACCTCTTAAACTAATGAAAAAAAACGTATGTAAACATAATTTTGAAAATTTAATTCAGAGACTCATTTCACAACATCAAAATCATTTTTGAAAATATGTAAATGGAATACGGGTATTTCAATTATGAATAAACTTCTATTATACAAATTATACAATTAAGGTGAGTTTGTAAGAACTAATTTCAAGACAAATTCTGTAAAATATGGATGTTGTAAGCAAGGAATTTTTTTTAGGGCCAGCTGGCCGAAAAAAAACGTTTATCTATCAATTACATAACCTTATAATAAATTATCAATTTATATTACCTAATAGATAAAAATTAAAATTCAATCTGCATGTAATTTATTATTGTTAAAAAAATTATTCAGCTTATAATTAATTGATCAGTTCACAAACCAAGAATCATTAAACTATAACTTTCATTAAAACATTCAAATAATTTTTACTTTATATATCTTTAAAAAATTTGAACTTTCATTTCTGAATATTTGATTTATTAATAACCTTTTAAACTAATTTCAGAAAATGTAAGTTTCAATAGAATCAGTTGACAATTAATTAATCAGTTCATAACATAAAAATAATTGCACAATTATTTTCATTAAAACATTAAAATAATTTTCACATTATATATATTCTTTTCGTTTGAAATTGCATTTCTATACATTTAATTTATTAATGATCTTCGAAACTAATTACATAAAAAATTAAAATATACGTACATATCCTTTTGAAAATTGAATTCAGACAGATTCATTTCACAACGTCACAAGCATTTGAAAAGATTATAAAATTGCTATAGAGGTATTCTAAAGAGAATAAACTTTTATTATAAAAATAATGACCGATATTCAATTACATAACCTTCAAGTGAATAATCAATTTATGTTACTCAATTGAAAAAAAATTTAAATTCAATTTTGATTCAATTTGAAGTTTTTAACCAAATTAATCGTCCAATAATTAATTTAACTGTTTACAACTTAAAAAGCATGAAACTATTATTTTTATTGAAACATCCAAATAGTTTTTACTTCAAATTTTTTTAATCATGAAATTTTATTTCTGAAAATTGGAATTATTAATAACTTTTCATACTAATTTTCGAAAAAATTTAAACATAATATTTAGATATAATTAAAAAAAATTTAATTCAGCTACTCATTTAAGCATTAATCTATAATTTTCATTGAAAATTTCAAATAATTTTTACTTTATATTTTTTTTTGAAATTTGAACTTCCATTTCTGATAATTGGAATTAATAATAACCTTTTAAACTAATTCCAGAAAATGTAAGTTTTAATAGAATCAGTTAATAATTAATTTATAAGTTTACAGTATAAAAAGCATTAAACAATTATTTTCATCGAAACATTCAAGTAATTTTTACATTATATACATATATTGAGTATTAAGAGTTTGAGTATTAAGAGAGATTGTACTTTATAATATATCACTGTGGTGGCGCCAAGAACTGAGACTATTTTGTCATTCATCTAATCTAATCGAGTAGAATATAGTGCATACAATGATATCGGCCGAAATATAACGCGCATATCATGAATATATTTTATTTTACCCCGTGTATTGAGAAAGTCAGTCATGACAACCAAAGGTATAATATCTTTAATAACAACTTACATTGCAAGTAATAGTAAAAATACATAAATCGAGATCATAAGGCTATGTGAGTAACCATAACATTATGAAATAAGACCTCGAAAGAATTTTTTTAAATTTGGCAACACTCTCTTCTAAAAACTTGTAAGGAGTCATCGAAAGTTTCGTTGACTCGCTCTATCAAACTTTAATGCTGGGATGGTCAATCAAAATTTCATTGACTGGCTTCGAAGCACTAGTGCATGAGTGTTTCAAGAACTCCATTCCTCTAGTCTTTACATTTTCAATGAAAGTCTTTTGTACTTTCTAGGATTCTTCCTACTTTTTAAATATGTACCAATCAAAAGTTTCTAACGACGGTACTCCCAATGTATGGCATACATTTTGCCCTATCCTAGAGTGGTTGACTCAGGCATTTAAAATTTCAACAGCTAATTTTTTCCGTGTAAAATCATTTACTTTTATGATTATTAGAATAATTCTCCGTGAAAAAACACAGTTTTCAGTTTTCACGTCAGCACTTCACAGTTTAAGGTTACAAAACGCTGGTTGGCGCCACCTGACTCTAGCCCGCTAAAGCCCCGTGCAACTATGCGGATCCGTTTGCGTTGAAGCGTGTTCTCCTGTGCGTTGTGCCTTGTGCTTATTCGCTGTGAAAATGTGTGTGCGCCCTGCTTTAGATTGACTCCACCATAACAAGCTTATCATTTGCAAACGCTAACCCACGCACCCTCACTATCCCGAGATCCGCACTCTATTCGTCGAAGAGGGCCATTCTTAGACACTTATCCATGAATATAATAAACAGCCAAGAGGACATAATTAAATCTTGTATAAAATCTTGCCTAATGTCGAACCAGTCACTCAGTTATCCATTTAACCTCTCACTCCCTTTTTTAGTTGCATATATTGCTTTTATTTATTTTAGGAGCCATCCATTTACTCCGTACTCTTTCAGGACTTTCCAAAGCTTACTCCTATCCATCTTATCAAATGCATCTCGCATAAATCCACATTGGACTTCCTAGATCTTTTCTTCTGTTAGTTTCATTACTTTATGAATACCTGATGTGAAGTTCGATAGCAATTATATGTAGAGATTCTTTTGAGAGATAGCTATGTAGTACCGCTTCTTCACGTACAGTGTCGCCAGGATCTTTAGACAAAAAAGTAAACCCAGCCTACCGCCTATGTGCCTCTCACTTTCCCAAGCGTCATATAGTTCAAAGTCATGAAATATTCCTGTAAGATAAACTTTGGGTGGGCTGCATTGCTAAGATACAGTGATGACAAAACAGAATGGGAAGTTTGATCGATTAATTATATTGCGAGATTCCTTCTCGAGATAACTATGTACATGTTTCGAGCTACATAAATTGTTTTTCCTTTTTCTTTATTTAGAAATTGTTTAAAAATAAAAGAAAGATACATAAAGGGCTTATTAAAGTTGAATTTTGCAGTATAACAGCTTCTGAAAAATTCTCTCTATTAGGAACTATCGGTCCATTATAAAATTTAGCAAACGTAAGCGATTCTTTTGACCAAGTCGCAGTGGTTTTGATCATATTAATATCAACGCCCTTCTTTAGCGCGGCAAAGGTAACTGCATGTCTCGTGCTATGGGCTTTATAGCTACTACTTACGCCACACTTGGCCAGGAAAGTCAGGAAAGCAAAGGTTTATGCGGTAGCCAGTTTATAAGGCCGCCTTCGAATGAACAGTAAATTATCTATGTCACTCCTTAGATCTTTAGTAATGTCTAGATACGCTTGCAGAGTGCTAGCACACATAATTGAGACTTCTCTAGGAACCTAGGAATTATCAGGAGAAGTTGTCATACTTCTGGGCGAGAACTTTTAATTAGAATATCGATTTTAATTGTAAAGCCTCGGCCATTCTCTTTAAAATGATGAAACCTAATTGCTGCTCAAATCTGTATGCTGTGGGCTCTCGCTAAAGCTAAACGTGTAGTAAGTTGAAACAACGAAAGACTGTTTAAGAGAAAAAATGTTGCCGCAGTTAATTGATTCTGACTTTGAGATACTTCACTTCCACTCAGAAGTCCCAGGAGTGCACAACATTTATTTAGTGTTTCACAGTGTGCGCCTGCATTGAACTTCTTTGTCAACCACTCTAACGCTTGACCAGAAGTTGAACAGAGGTCGAGCCACTGCTTGATCGCACCAGAGTATTGTTTAAAAGGTAATTCAGCTAGTGACGATACCACAATTTCTATCGACTGTTGAGGCGTGTTTTTTCTACGGAAATCCTCCCGGATATTTTCCCTGCCGTCAAAATAAGACTTCTTGCTAGTGGATGATGCTGAGATGTGCATGGAGAAAGGAATAAATTAGCCGAAGCTTCGAAGGTTATTGGGGTTCCATGAGTAATAAAGTTAATAATGGGTACCATGCCTGAGTACACTATTTTGGAAAGACTATAACTCCTTGTGCCTGGTCCGAGATAACTTACCTAAATAATTTAGGAATCATCGAAAAAGGGGGGAATGCATACAATTTTAGACTCGTCCAGTCAAACGTAAACGCATCTACAGCTGATGCTTCCGGATCACAATGCCATGATCAATAGTTACTACATTCATCATTACATCTAGACGCGAATAGATCAATAGATGGAGTGCCAAAGGCTACAACTATTCGAGGGTATGCGGACTCCGATAATAACTATTCTGTATAGAGATTCTTAACACGTGAGCCGTTATCGGCGTCAACATTCTCTTTAGACGCAATGTAGAAAGCGAAAAACCCAATCTTCTTCCTATCGGACCACTCCGAAATGTTTCGCGTAATTCCATTGAGTTTAGGGTAGCTGTAGATAAATAATGTGCTTTTTTCTTTCTGACTCTGTCCAAAATCCAAACGTCAGTTATTTTCTGCAATAAGCACCCCAACCTGTCTTAGAAGCTACCGAAAAGATGTCCAAACTATAATGACTTAATGCTTGAATACATCTTGGCATTATAATCACCCTGACTTTTTAGTAGAGTTAAATACCTTTGTCGTGCAAATGACTTCGTATGCAATCAGCTATATCGAACAGTTTCACAAGCAACTGTCATAGTTCCTACTAACTGTGCAAGTTTCCTAGTTCGGCATTCACTTTTATTCCTAAGAATTAAAATATTTTCCATTAGTTTGTCCTTTTTCTTTTTAGGGAGCTCAAGTAACATTTTGGGTGAGTTGATGCCAAAACCTAGAAACTGGGAAGTTTGAGCTGGTATAAGGCTACTTTTATCAGAGTTGATAATAAACCTCACTTTCTCTAGAACTTCCATAGCTATCTGTACATTTTTGAGACAGGAAGTGTAATGAGTGCCTAGAGAGAGACATGAAACCTGACGTTCTGAGATGATTTACAATTGGTTTCATAATTTTTGTAAAAACCCACGCTGCTGTACAAAAGCCAAAAGGAAGGCACGTGTATTTAAGCAGCTGACCTTTCCAAGAGAATCTAAAAAAATTACTATCAACAGGTCTGATAGGAACTGAATGATACACGTCACAAAGATCTATGTTAGCCATAAAAGACTCCTGTGATAACAACCTCATGGCCGTACGGATGTCCTCCACTTTAAAATGTTCTGGTGTGATGAACTCATCTACCAAGAAATGAGTAGATAGAAACTGACAGCTACAGGCAGTACATTTTTTAAATGCTCCTATTTCTAGTAAACGTGTGATCGAATTACAATAGTCCTGCACCTCTGTAATACTTACTACTGGTTCAGGAGGAGCACGCTTTTGCACTGGCAGCTCATTAAATGAAATTTTATAGCCATTATTAACATTCGAAATTAACTCGGACCAGACGTCAGCGAATTTCTCAATTCTACCTGGTATATCACTTACCATTCTTACTTCTGCTTTGTTTGAAGTAAATTGCCCTGAGCTTTGTAATGAACTTGGAAATGCTATGAATAATTCTGCATTCTGTTTTCCTGATGGGTCTTGCTGCGCTGTAGAGCACGATGGAAGGAGCCTCTTGTCTTATAGCCCGGCTCGGAGTTGCCCTGATTCCTCCCAGACGGGGCCTTCCAGTTTCCCGACTACATTGGCTTCAACAGAGGTTTCTTTGCAGGCTGAGAAGGCTTGAGGGTCAAGCCGACCTTCTCCATAGACTTCGCTAATTTCAGTTTTGTTGACAACTCCTAAGCGAACAGGAAGGAATCGGTTTTCCACGTTCCAAGACCTCTTTAGTCTTGCGATCTGAAATCAGGTAAACAAAAACCTTTCTTGTTTTGCTCATTTGGCAATAAGACTCAGACAAGAGTTTTCCTGCATCCAAAAAACACTTCATATCTTTTGACCTTTCTCCTTCTTCATACTTACTTCTATATAAAACAGAGAGACCAGTGCCTTTACGCTGATAGTTCAGATTGATTCACTGATTGAAGACTCCACTTCTGTATTAGGCAGTGGAGCTTGAAAATTGTAATTACCCTTAGGCGGGTATTTCTGAAGAAGCTCTTTTTTCATGTCTTTGATCAGGCCATCATGGGACGAGATCTGCCAACGATCGCCGATTTCCTGATGCAATTCTAGATCGTTGTTCTCTGTTGTAGGAGCTTTTTCACCAAGCAAATCCAACGTCTCTTTATCAAGAGGATCTGCTTTTGGAGCATTGTCCGCATTGCTCAAAGCGTACATAGTCAGATTTTCAGGATGTTCCTCCACACGTACATACACAATACTTTCTCTAACAGACGAGAAGGACCTCTCTGACGAGGTATAGCGACCTGCAAGAAGCAGAAACGTCGATAAATTACACTGGTTTACAAAAAAAAAAAAAGGTGAGGACTATTTGACAAGACCACTTTATCCTTATGTATTTTGACGCGCTGAATACGAATCGTCTTAAGGGATGTCCAGGAATTCACACAAAAATAAAGGATTTAAAAGATAAATAGGGATTTAAACAATTCCTTTAGAGAATTTCAATAAATATGATTAATTTAGTTTGAATTTTCGTGATTTTTTATGGATTTTAAGCAATTTCTGCGGACCATATAATAATTTCAGGGAATTTTAAGTATTTCCAAATATTTTTGGGAATTTTCAGAGATTCCAAAGAGCTTGAAGAGATTTAAAACATGTTGAGGGATTTCAAAAAATGTTGTAGTATTTCCAAAGCTTTCAATATATTTCTTCTGAACTTTGGAGAAAAGATCAAATGAAATTAAATCTGAAGCGATTTTTAGCGATTTTAATTATTTCAAGGGATTTAGAGAAATTTCAAGGAATTTAAACCAAAATAATGGATTTCGACTATTACTAGGGATTTTTTTTTCAATTTGGATAAATCTGATGAATTAAGTTTCAATTCTCGAACATTCTCATGGATTTTAAGCGAATTTTTTAGCTTCAATAACATTTTTTTTTATTTCTTTAATTAGTTTGAATTCCCGAGAATTTTCATGGATTTTAAGCGATTTCATCAGATTTTGTAACAATTATTTCAGAGTATTTCAAAGATTTGCTGTGATGTCCGGGGATTTTTAGGCATTTTTAAGGATTTCAAGAGATTTAAAACATTTTCAGGGATTTTAAAGAACTTTTTAGAATTTCCAAATATATTAAGATGTTTGTATTAAACTTTGAAAAATAAATTTGAATAAATTGAATTTGAAGGAATTCCTAGTGATTACAACAATCTTGAGGGATTTCAAGGAATTTCAAGGAATTTCACAAAAGTAAAGAATTTCGAAGATTAATAAGGATTTAACCGATTTTTTTAATTTCATGAAGTATAATCAATTTAGTTTGAATATCCGAGAATTTTCACAGATTTTAAGCAATTTCGTCGGATTTTTTAACGATTTTAGGGGATTGTGAAAATTTCTAAACAATTCCGGGGATTTTAATGGAATCCTGAGAATTAAAAAAAATTTTAAACATGTCCAAGTATTTCAATTTTTTTTTAAGATTTCCAAAGATTTGAAGATATTTCTTTTAAACTTTAGCAAAAAGATTGAATGAAATTAAATTTGAAGCGAATTTCAGCAATTTAAATTATTTTCAGGTATTTTTAGGAATTTTAAGCAATTTGAACTAGAATAAAGTATTTCGACTATTAATAGGGATTACAATTTTTTTTTAACTTCAATCAATCTGATGATTGGAGTTTCATTTGTCAAGCATTTTTATGGATTTTAAGCGATTTTTTTAGCTTAAATAACAATATCAAACAAATTTTGAAGAATTTTTTAGAATTTTCAAAGATTTAAAGATGTTTCTATTAACCTTTGGAAAATAAATTAGAATGAATTAAATTCGATAGATTTTAATTTTATCGGATTTTTTATCAATTTTAGAGGATTTTCAGAATTTCTAAACAATTCTGGGAATTTTAAGGGAATTCAAAGAATTAAAACTAAAATTTTAAACATGTCAAGTGATTTCAATTTTCTTTAGCATTTCCAAAGATTTCAAAATATTTCTTTTAAGCTTTGGAAGAAGATCAAATAAAATTAAATTTGAAGCGACTTTAATTTATTTTAAGAGATTATAAGGAATTTCGAGCAATTGAAACAAGAATAAAGGATTTTTCAATTTTAATTAATCTGATGAATTTAGTTTCAATTCTCGAGCATTTTCATAGATTTTAAGTGATTGTTTCAGCTTTTATAACAATTTTAGGGGATATTGAAGATTTCCTATCATTTCCGGGGATTTTCAATGAATGATTTTTATGTCCATATTTTCAACCTTGATGAATTTTAAATTGTAACTCTCAAAAATTGTAGTCATCTGAGTTTCAAACCTTCGAAGTTGAAGAGTTTTTAATTTTGAAAATTTACAATTATGAATTATGAAAGTTTTAAGTTCAAGTATTGGAAATTCTGAAATTTTTATGATTTTCATTTAAAATTTCATAATAATGTCGTAAACATCTGTCAGTTTCTTGGACTGCTAAACGAAATGCAAACATCACACAAACTCAAGCTCAAGCCATATATAATTCATGGAAAGGAAATATTTGTTTTTAGTTGGAGATACGGGTTTACGAAAATAATGTTATTCATTTGTCCGGAAATCACTTTAAAATAAAACATATAACTTCGAATTAAAGACAATTTTTTAATAGAACAAAAATTCATTGCTATCAGCTGAAGAAATTTATTTTAATCAAAAAATATTTTGTTCTGAATGTATTTTAAGAATAACGTATCACCATATAAAATCGGCTCATTTATTCCTGTAGATTTTTTTACAAGTTAGTCAGAAATAATTAATTCTTTTTTTCTGAATATTTTTAGGCACAATTATAAACAGAAAACCAAAATACGGATCATGCACTTTCAATAGACAACACACAATGAGTCCACCAATAATGAAGTCTTTATAACGTTATTGCAATATTTTATTGTAATTGCCAAACTTAAACTTAATCTCCTATTAAGTTGATTTTTAAAAATTATCAACTGAAAGTATCAATCCCCTTCCCAACCCACTGCATCCGAAACAGATCGCAACATTTTCCCGAACCCCGGTCCATCCGAAAAAAAGCTGTCACGTAATTCGTAGACGTTCCCTAAATAGTTAGAAGAAGCTATTTACACTTATTACTGCTTCTCAATAGGGAATCAAGAAAAAAAATTAATTTCCTATTGCTGGTGACAGAGTGAAGTTTCGAGCCTTTGCATAATAGAAACTATATCTCCACCCCCCGAGAGGTCCAAGTCCAGGTCTCCTCCTGTCAGTCATAATTCTGCCTGGTTTCCTCCTGCCAGACCTCATTCTCCAGAGAGTTCATTTTTGCGAACTCCTGCTCGTGCAAGGTTCATAGTTTGACCTACCAGCCTCACTTGTGCTAACAGAGGTGCATATGGACTTGAAGATCTTCGATTTATTCAGCTGGCTTCCAAAAAGAATCAACACCAGATTTTCGAATTCCGAAGAGTCACTTTTCCTGCCGATACACGAATGACATTGAGAATAGGAGATAATGTCGGTGAGCCTATGCCAATTTTTTGATTAAAATTTACCCAATCAGTTCGGTAAATGGAGGACATTACTGCATTTATATAAAGGTTACAATTTTTTAGGATTTAATACGAGACAAAACAAAATTTAAATTATTTAAATCAGAGCTTGGTCTATTTTCTCTACCACCAACTCAAACGTCGATAGAAGGTTCTCAGTGGGTTCACTACAAACCTATTCCATCACTTACTGACGGTTCACCCATAAAATTTGTCGTCCCTGGTGTTATTCCTGTAAATTTTTATCAAATAAATGATATAAAGTTCACTTTTGTGTGATATTAGCGACTCACTTAGAAGAAAGTATCGATAGCAGAATTCTTAAGCAGATTCTCGCTCTCACTTCAATAAAATATTTCAACTGAGAAAAAGAGAATTTTCAGCTAATCAGTTAAATTCTTATCCAAACTGATGAATATTTAATAGAAAAAAATTAATTCTTGACAAAAAGTGTTATTTTTATACTACAAATAGTTGATATTTTCAGCAAAAACTATTTCACTTTTCAATACTAAATTGTTGGACTGCGCCAAAAAATACAAATTTTCAACAAAAGAGTTGAATTTTCAACCAAGTATTCTTCAATCAATAAAAAAATTCTCATCCGCAATTTTGAGATTTCAGTTGGAAATTTTGTTTGATTTTTTGATTTTTTTTTTAAACAAAGTTGAATTTGTAGTAAAAAAATATTAATTTTCTACCTCAATGATTGAATTCCTCAGAAGAGAGAATCTTTTCAACAGAATAAGTGAATTTTCAACTTGAAAAGATCAATTCTCTAGCAAAAAATGAAGTAGCTACATTTTTCGTTCAAAAAATTATTGTTGACAAAGAAACTTTTTTTGGACAATATTTGTTCAATCTTTAAAAAGAAAAATCAGCTTTCAACGAAAATAATGCAGCTTCAAACAAAAACAAAAATATACCTTTCACCAATTAGTTGAATTTTCAACCAAAATGATGAATTTTCTATAAAAAAAGACAAATTTTTAACTAAAAACATATATTTCAAACAAAGAATAAAATAGTTTGATTTTCAGTTACAGAAGTAAGATTTTGAATGAATAAAATATATTTTCAACCAAACAAATGAATTTTCAGCCGAAAAAATGTAAGGGCTATAAAATAAATTTGAAGAAAAATAGAATATATTTAATTCGAAAAATTAATTTTTAAATTTTGATTCATTTCATTTTAAAAATAGTTTTCAAGTAAATAAATTCAAAATTTCAACCAAAGAGATTAATTTTCTACCCAAAAAGAATAATTCTTAAGAAAATACATGAATTTTCCATAGCAATTGTGTATTTTTAATGGAATTTTCAACCAATAGTTTCATATTCAACGAAAAAGTTTGATCTTCTATGAAAGAAAAAAAAATTCAACTAAATGGATGAATTTTCAACTAAAAACCATAAATTTTTAACAAAGTATAAAATAGTTTGATTTTTAGTTAGAGAAATAAGTTTTTAGGCAGATGAAATGAATTTTTAACCTAACAAATAAATTTTCTATAAAAAAGACCAATTTCCAACCAAAAACATTAATTTTAAACAAAGAATAGAATAGTTTAATTTTCAGTTAGAGAAGTAAGTTTTTAAACAAATAAAATATATTTTTAACCAAACAAATAAATTTCCATGTGAAAATATGTGAGAGCTATAGAATAAATTTGAAGAAAAATAGAATATATTTAATTAGAAAAATTATTTTTAAATTTTGATTTAAAAATTAATTTTTCATTTTAAAAATAGTTTTCAACTAAACATATGGAAATTTTAACCAAAAAGATTGATTTTCTACCCAAAAAGAATAATTCTTAAGAAAATACATGAATTTTCCATGGAAATTTTATATTTTTAATGGAATTTTCAACCCAATAGTTGCATATTCAACCAAAAAGGTTGATCTTCTATGAAAGAAAAAAAAAATTTCAACCTAATGGATGAATTTTCAACTAAAAACCATAAATTTCCAACAAAGTATAGAATAGTTTAATTTTTATTAAGAGAAATAAGTTTTGAAGTAGATAACATGAATTTTTAACTAAAAACGTACATTTTAAACAAAGAATAGAATAGTTTAATTTTCAGTTAGAGACGTAACTTTTCGAACAAATAAAATAAATTGTCAACCAAACGAATAAATTTTCAACCGAAAAGATGTAATGACTATGAACAGAAGTTTGACGAAAATGGAATATATTTGAATTTTTATTTAAAAAAATTATTTTTAAATTTTTATTGAAAAGAATAATTTAAAAATGAATCGCTAACAAAAGAAATTAAAATTTCAACCAAAATGATTCATTTTCTATCAAAAAAGAATAATTGTTAACAAAATACATGAATCTTCCATCAAAATTTTTTATTTTTGATGTAATTTTTAACCCAATAGTTGCATTTTCAACCAAGAAGGTTGATTTCCTATGAGGAAATATAAATTTTCAACTGAATGGATGATATTTCAACTTAAAACCATACATTTTTAACAAAGTATAGAATAGTTGGATTTTTTGTTACAGGAATTAGTTTTTAAGCAAATAAAATTAATTTTCAACTAAACAAATGAATTTTTCACCAAAAAGATTAAATTTGTAGAAAAGAGAATCTTGATAAGAAATTAAGTCAAATTTTTAGTTCAAAAGATTGATTTTCAGAAGAAATAACTATTTTTCAACTAAAGGAATTGAATAAAATACTCTATTAGTTAAATTCACAGATAGAGAAATAAGTTTTCAAAAAAATAACCTAAATCTTCGTAGTATTATTAAAATTTTCAAGGAAACAAATGAATTTCCTACCGAAAATAAAGAAAAAAAGAAAGAATTGTGAGTAAGTGGAAAAAATGTTCATTCATATTGAATTCACTGGTATTTTCTCGCTATAATAAGCAAGCTTCTATGAATCGTGTTCAACGTTCTCAAATAATATAAGATTTTCTGTAAAATCTATAACAAAATTTTTGGAAATAAACCGAGTTCTTTTTCTAAAGGAAGAGTAATTAGTGCGCGCATAGCACGCACAATGTTCTAGTATTTTTGAATAGTAGACCATGCAAAAGTTTGAAGAAAGTATGCTTCAAGCGACCTCCTACACGTAGAAATAGACCATCTAAAAACAGAGTCAACTTTACCAGAGTGCTACTCTCAGAAATCTGCAGCTTATTTTTCAGAGCGAAGATTTCATTAGAAAAATAGCGATTTTGTTCTTACTGAATCCAGAAAAAGAGAGCGGTTCGAAGATCTGATGCAATTATTCTCGGAGCGAGGATGAGAGACTGACATTTGAAGGCGTCTTGATTCGAACGCACCAAGCAGTGACTCGTAGCAATTTATCCAAAGATGAATATCGACTCAGAAGCTTACAAGGTTCATTAACGCAAACTGCGACGTTGACCGTAACTCGACGTTCTTCCTTGGTCACTGTGTTCTCTGGAGGATCTATCAGAGATGATGATCACTTTCCTTGTCTTTTAAGCCACGGTGGACCATTCCACCAGAGTGAAAACTGTGAAAGTTCGAAAGCTGATAAACCGCGAGAAGCACAGTCAGCTAGATAGTTTGCACCCGGAACATGATCTCAAATTGCTGAAGAAACGGTCGCTTGAAGTTGCGAGGCCCGACTCGCGACGTATGTTATCCATCTTGTTGGTAAAGCTTAAATCCAATGAAGGGTTTTCATTGAATCAGACCACAAATGTAGAGTAGCGACGAGACGAGGTAACAAGACTCAGGCGCATATCTCTAGACGAGGAAGTCGAACAGTTTGAACAGGTGCGACCTTCGCTTTCGAAGTTATGATTCCAATAAAACAATTTTCGTTAGGCGAAATTGTCTTTAAATGATCGACAGCACCATATGCTTTTTTAAAAGCATCAGCGAAGCCATGAAGCTCGAAAGTGCACATCGACGAACGAAATCATATCCACCGAGGTATCCTGAGCTCGGAGAGACGAGAAAGATCTTCATAATATTTTAACCAACGATGACGAAGTCCTTCAGGCAAAGGATCATCCCAGGATGAATGAGGCTTCCAGAGTTCCTGGATAAAGATCTTCACGACAATGATAACAGGTGCCAACCATCCTAGAGGATCAGATAATTGGGCTGACTGGCTGACGAGAAGGCGTTTGGTGATGACACCTTGAATAGGCCTAAGATCAAGCTGGAAAATAAAACAAACAGTACTGGGTTGCCAAGTTAACCCAAGCATCGAAACCAATGTTTCTGATTGCCGAAATATATCTGGAAACAACGCATGCAGATCTTTCGGAATGCGCTGCATTAGCTCATGACTGTTTGAGTTCCACTTTTTGAGCGGTAAGCCGCCCGCCGTGAAGAGACCACGTATTTGTTTGTGTAATTTAATAGCATCTTCCAAATCATCGCCTCCTGATAAGACATCATCGACAGAGATGCCAATTTTTCAAAACTTCAGCAGCCAAGGGAAATCGATCGCCTTCATCAAGACCAAGCTGCTCAACGGTGCGAAGAGCCAGAAATATGGCACAAGTCTGACCATATGCGACAGTGCCGAGTCGAAATACTTGAACTGGCTCATTTTGACCTTTGCGCCAGAGATGTGGGAGATCCTGATCATCTTCGTGGACGATGATCTGCGGATACATTTTTCCAACATCTGCAGAAAAGACCATGAAGTAAAGACGCCACTGCAGCACGACATCAGAAATATTTAATTGCAGTTTTGGCCCTGCATGAAGACACTTGTTCAATGGAGTTCCTCGACTTGATCGCCGAGACCAATTAAAAACTACTCGTTGCTTCATGGTTGAACTCGCTTCACGCCAAACTCCATGATGCTGAAGAAAAAACTACCGTGAGATGCTCCTTGGATCAGCAGAGATGTTGATGGACTTCGTATGCTGGAGTTGATTGTATTCTTCCATAAATTTAGAATAAACTTCATGAAGATGAAAATCTTGCTTGAACCTCTGTTCCATATAAAGTAGCATGCGAAGAGCTGGAGAGTAACCATCTCCTGACGATGTGACGTCACTCTTGATTGGAAGACGCACTATGTATCTCTTATCTTTAGTCCTAGAGTGAGTCTTTTCAAAACATTTTTCACACTCTCCGGCCTCGGCTGTTCGAAAAGGCTCAGGAGGCACGACTGCTGAATCCTTCCGAAATTTTTTAAGGTGAAAGAAAATTTTCTCTCTTGGAGCAGTGGAACATATTTACTGTAGACGAATCCAACGATGAGTTATTCCCTGCAGGTTCAGAGTGAATTCACCCGAAAACAGTATTCTGAACTACAGGAGAGCCTGGCTGACCCTTTCGAAGACCTTTTCCAATTAATATTGAATAGACATCCACTCCTAAAATGAGATCAATCGGAGCACTTCCACTAAAGTTCGGATCTGCTAATTAAAGTCCAATGAGATGAGGCCATTCCTAAAGACTAATTATGATGCTTTCAGCGTTTGGAAATCAACTTCGGAAGAACAAGAGCTCGGAGTTGAAATTTAAAGTTCGACCTAAACCTTGGTGAGACAACGACGTTGACTGATCCACGCGATGTTCTCGTCTCACTTTCCTCCACTCCTAAGAAAACAACAGGTCCTCTAGTACAAAAGAGTTGAAGACTTTAAGCAAGGGAATCAGAGATTATGGAAACCTCTGAGCCTTCAATGATAAATGCTCAAACACACTTTGTATGACTAACTGATGTAGTCACGTTGATCATTGCTCTTGTCAGAAGAACCAATGGTGATTTATTTTGAGAAATTTGCATAGTAGAAACTGCATGTGTAGATTGAGCTTGATGAGGCGTTAAAGATGTAGTTAGTATTATCGAAGAAGACTGTCCTGAGCTTGAAGATGGGTCATGAAGCACCGTATGATGTTTCACCTAACAAATCTGACACAAATTCTTTCATAAACAATGTGGACACGGCATTAGATAATGCAGTTCACGATATAAAAGCCATTTCCTTTCCTGCAATGGCTCCTTTGTAAGCTGCTCTTCAGATGATTGTTTCTTCATTGACTGCCCTGTAATTGCGTTGACGTTGGCTGTTGTTGAATGCGACGACTTTGTGGACTTTTCAAACCCTTTCTTTTGAAATTGTGACTTCAAGGATTGCTCAGACGACGACTGATTATTCTGATTTGGAAGAGAATCTGAAACATTCAAGGTCTGAATCCTGGTTTGTAAGAATTTTTTCAATTGGTCAAACGTTGGAGGATTCGTGGTATTTCCAAGAGAATTTTCCCAATCGCGGCGAGACTGACGATCTAATTTCTCTACAGTAATATATACTAGCCATGGTGACCATTTGTCGACCGGTTCCTCTGAGGCAGATAAAGCTTCGATGTCATTAACTGTTGCATTATAAACTTCCTTCAGAACACTCAAAGGCTCAGCTTTCATTGGCTGGTTTGAAGAAGCTCAGGTAAATGAGAGTTGATAAGAATTTTTTTATTTTCAAAGCGCTCCGAAACCAGATCTCAGCAACGTTGGTAATTGCCTTGAGTTATCGAAATTCGATAAAGAAGTTGAGCTGCTTCACCTTTGAGACTGGATTTTGAGTGATTTAGCTTCTTCATTAACAAGACTCTAATATTTAAATGAATTGAAGATGTGAACAAATGCGTGAAATTTTCCCGTTCCGTGTAATTTTTAGAGAATTTAGGCAATTCAATCTTTAGCATTGATCTATAAGATAATCCAGCAATGTGTGGGGCTGAATCTTTCAGCATTCGAGAGTTTTTTCAGTTCGTTCATAAACGCTTTCTTCGCGACTAGAAATGCTTCTTCGGTGGTTACGTAGTAATTTCTAGTAAAAAAAATGTTGGCGGCATTCTAATCGCGAACCTTCACTGAGTCCCAATGTTGAGTCTGAAAACGCGTCCAACTTTTTCTCTAAGGACTCAAGTCTCGATACCAAAGTTTCTTTAGTGATCTGGTTTAATTGTTGAGTATTTTTAAAAGCTGTTTGGATCCGAAAACATAGCTCGGTTGGTTCCAAAATGTAACTCGAAATAGACATGGTGAACAGAAAAGAGTCAACACACGTTAAAATAACAGTCCGCGAAGACAATCTTTAAAAATGAATTAAATGAAAGTTGTTTGTATGAGTTGAAGCAGTTGGCCAATTGAATAATTATTATTCTAACTCAAATCATCAACAAGTTTTGAAATTTCAAGTGCATTGAATTGATGCCGAGAAGTCCTTTACAATCTTTAATTCTTGGAATTTAGTGCACCACATCAAAAGAGGGAGAAATCCCGATGAACTTGAATAAAGTCTGAAAGTGTGGGTGTTATTGGTAAAATCAATTAAAATCACACTCCCGAAATGATGTTCACTTTCTCTATTCGAGTCCATAATAATAAAGGTTGAATGTTGTCGACTTACCAGACGATGAATCATAAACGAAAATCTGGGTGGTGTTGATAACTCGATAATCACAATTAAAAGACTGAACGTTTCTGGTAGGAAGACATGCATGTTTAGGTCAAGTCATTGAAAAACACAGCACTTTCAATAAAAAAAGTACAACGCCGGAAAGCGCGGTCTCCATTGGAAATAAATTAAAAGCTTCACAATTAAAATAGACGAAACTTGTTACTTGACGAACGCGGGCTGACGAGACGAGAGAAGGAAATTGGGAGACCGAGCAAGAAGAATGTATGTAAGACAGAGAGAGCACAAAAACGATGAGACCGGCTTAGACATAAAGTTTGATCTCGTGCGATAAGAAAATAAAATATAGGATTAATCGAAGACATATAAACGTAAAACAAACACGAAAAAAAAATTAATCAAAAACACAAATTTAAAATTCATAAGATAGTAAATTAACGTCCAATTTACAACACTAAAAGTTCGACTTATTTTATCTAAGTGTTAGGTAATCTTCATTATCTATTTGTATTATTTCTTACTGAATCGCGAATTAAATTATAATAAATTCATATCAATAATTTATATTCTCGCATCAAAGATGACTCCATTTCATTTACGTTACAGTTATGTGAAATATAATACACAAATATTCTCCGCGTGCTTGTGATCCAAAGTCGGATCAAAATGTTAGGAGTAACTCCTAATTCAAAAATCAAAAACTTCCAATGATAACTGTTAAAAATTGTAAAACTTTTTAGAAAATTTTGTTCACTTACGCATTACCTTCATAATGATGTCGAAAACATTGTTCTGTTCCTTGCACTAATAGTTTAATACAAACATCCCAGGCATATCTTCTCCATGATATAAAAAAATGAAATATATTATGTACTGTTATAAAGCACGAGAATAATTATCAGTTACACCGTCGATCGAATTCGTTATTAATACAGCAATCAGTTTCTGTTCAGTTAGAAAAAATGAGGATCCTTTCTGTTATAGATAAGCGAAGGCCGATTAGGATTAAAATTGAATTAAAATGGTATGAAACCGTGTGTAGCGTAGGGCGCTATTTTTCAAATTTTTTGAGATTTCTTACACGCATCTCCAATCATTTACACTTGCATTCAGATTTTTCAGAGCGACCTTAGTGATAGTGCTACTTACTATATCAACACGTATTTCATGAATGAATCATATCTAGTCACAAAAGCAGTTATACATTCTAACACTTTTTGTCTACATACTAAAAAAGATGGATCCCCTGTTGCTTGTTGCAGAGTTCAGTTCAGAATCTTTAGCTAATGGCGACGCTATTCCTAGTGTTTCTATTGAGAGGTCCAGGTCCAGGTCTTCTCCTGCCAGTCATAATCCTTCCAGGTTTCCTCCTGCCAGACCTTCTTCCTTGGAGAGGTCTTTTTCTTCGAGGCCTTCTTCTTTCACCAGGTGCATACTTTCACCTTTCATAGTTAGGTCCACTAATGGGAGTGGATATAGACTTGAAGATCTCTAATATATTCGGCTTGTTTCTATAGCAAATGCGCAACGGATATTTGAACTTCGTAGGTGCACTTTTCTGGCCAATAAACCATAACCATTAAGAGTAGGATATAATGCCTATGAGTCTCTACCAAGCCAAGAACAAGTTGTTTTATCAACATCAGATGGTGACGTTGTTGCAATATTAGAAAGTAGTAATGTGCTTGCTGGAATTTCCTCTGGGAGATATAGGAATGAACGGGGAAAAATAAACATGCATAGTGGAACTATGAGTACAATGACACTATAGGAAGTCGATGAAAGTCCAGTAGTTCGCCTACGGCCAATTGCTAACCTCAAAACAATTAAAAATAAACGTAATAGATTACTATACATTTGCTTTGAATTCCTGCTGGGATGAAAGTTTATATTTAAATAAATAAAGTGACTCGTCCAAAAATTCATGATCAGAAGACAAATATTTTTCATAGGCTTGGCTAGTCTCCTTGAATTTCCGTGCTGAGTAGTCCATCCTCTTTTTCAGCTCCACCCATTTTCTCGGGCGACTAGACAGGCCTATATAAAAGTTTAGGATTACTGAAATGCGAATGAAATTAAATTGATAATTAGAATTATTCAATATTGTATGAAATTCGATGCAGCTATTTCAATCTCTATTATTATTTTGTAATATTATTTATATTTTTATGACACATGCATGATTTCAGCACTTTTCCAGGCCTTTGAGACGGGGCTAAAGCTCTACAGATTCAAATCTGGTGAGTGAAAAATCCAGGAAAAAAATAAATTAGACTTTTTTGCATCAAGGGTTCATTCGACTTGAAAGAAATCTTAGGATTTCTTCTACTAATAACCAAAATTTTATTAATATTTGTCTGACTTTTTTATTGTCAAACTGAAAGATGTTGTATTCGCTGGAGTTTTGATAGGATTGTCCGTACCATTTGTATTTAGGATAATCATTTTTGACTTAAATCATTATTCTTCGAAAGAGGTGGCTTCAGAAAAAACCTAACCTTTTTTTCACTGAAAGAAAAGAACCCTATTCAAAAGTTCGAAACAAAATTAAACTAAAAGAGTCTTCCTCTTTCATTTCGAACCAAATGTTAAATATATAAAATTTGAGACCATTTATGTGATTAAAAATGTTAGAAATAAGAAATTCCATCTTTTAATTCAGATAGAAATTTAAGACTGTCTCTTTCATTCTAAAAAATGTAATAATTGCAGAATTATTACTTTTTCAACTCAATGCAAACATTGAGTAAAATTTTAACAACTTTTGTAACAAAATTTTTAATTTAGTGTCTTTTAATTAATTAAAAAAATTATTAATTACCGGCCGTATTATATATTAATCAATATTATTATTATAACATTTTATTTACTCATTAATTAATTGATTATTACACAATTGTAATGAAATTAAAAAAAAATTTCAATATTTAAAATAAATAACCCTTCCCGTTCTGATCCAGAAAAATTATGAAAATGAAGAATGCTTCACTTTATCATAACTAAAATACGGAAAATGAAGAATGTGTTTTGCTCTAGCTTGATTAAGATCAGAAAAAATTGTTTTGAATGAAGAAAAGTCTTTCCAACTTTCGGAGAAACATAAATAAAAACCGAAATTTTCTCTGCTCTAACTCACTAAAAGTTGAATCATCTGCTGTCAGAAATTCAATAGTTTGATGGAAAAAATTTTTACATTTGAAAGGGTCAATTTAAAATTTTTTCATCTGAAAAAATAAATATTAACAAGAGAAAGACCAAAAATTTCATTTTGTTTTCAGATACAACTCTGAAATATTTATATTGAAAATTCGATTTCGAAGAGAAAACTTTACGCTACCGTAGCGAAAAATCAAAAATAATGATTTTGTCTATAAAATCACGTTGCAAACAATTAGTAAATTTCAATTATTGATTGTCAAACATATTTTTCCAATTTTTATAATATTATTTTCAAGTTACCGAAATAACAATTAATGATTTTCGACATTTTTTCAAACAGAAATGTTCAATTTATTTTACTCTGCGTACCTAGTTAAAATATATTCATTAGTCTAGTTACAAGAAAAAAATTATTCAACAAAGTTTCGAACTTACAAATAATTTTTTGCATTAGAGCCTTGTTGACTAGAATATTACAGGATTGTTTTGAATTACATATGAATCTAACAAAGACTGTTTTTTTTATCCTTGAAAATTGTTCTAAAAACTTAAATATTTTCATAATCATCTAGAAAACATTGTTCTGTTCCTTCGACTGATTGATGAAATACAAACATCTCAGAAGTTCGAGCTTGAGACGTAGATAATTTCCAAGATTAGAAATGGACTATAATATACTGTAATAAAATATCAGAATAATAATTAGTTTTAAGTCTAATTAAACTCATCATTAATAGAGTAATCAGTTGTAGCTCAGTTAGAGAAGATGAGGATTCTTATTTCCCTGGTCCTATCATTCGCGTTTATCTCCAGTTTTATTGGTAAATATTTTGATATCAAAATACGAAATTCATTTTTATAATAATGTTTAAACTTTCCGAATTTAAATTCGTGAAAATACTTTCCAGTTCGTTCAAATCAGTTGATGTATAATTTGAAAAAAGGTTCAAAAACTACCGCAGGGTTCCACCTTTGAGCAACAATATCCCTTCAAATCTTGAAACTCAGATTTTTTCAAAAGTAAATTCCGTGATAGTGCTACTTTTTGGTTAAAAAATTATCTTTTTTAGTTGAAAATTCGTATTTTTTGGTCAAAATTAATCTTCTTGGTTGAAAATTAAACGCTTTTTTTTAAATTTATCTTCTTGGTTGAAAATTTAATTATTCTAGTTAAATATTCACCATTTTAGTTCAAAATTAATCTTTTTGGCTTTAAATTCAACTATTCCAGTTGAGAATTTAACATTTTAGTGAAAAATTCCTCACTTTTTTGAAAATGTAACTGTTTTGGTTGAAAATAAATTTTTTTAACTGAAAAAGACCTATTCCATTTTTTGTTGAAAATTGATCTTTTTTAGTAGAAAAATTCAACTATTTGGTTGCTTTTCTTTAAAATTAATCTTTTCTGTTTAAAATTCATCTATTCAAATTAAAGATTCATAATTTTAGTTGAAAATTCATCACTTTGTCTGAAAATGTAACTATTTTGTTGAAAATTAATTTTTTTAAACTGAAAATTATTAGTTTTAAACTAAAAATGTAACTATTCCAATTGAATATTCCATTATTTTAGTTGAAAATTCATATGTTTGGTTGAACATTAATTTCTGTAACGGAAAATTTAACTATAAAATTTTTGCTTGAGAATTTATCTTTTTTAGTTGAAATTTCGTGTATTTTCTTGGAAATTCATCTCTTTGGTTAAATTAAACGCTTGTTTTTAAAATTTATCTTCTTGGTTGAAAATTCAATTATTCTAGTCAAATATTCATAATTTTAGTTGAAAATGTAAGACTTTTTTGGAACTGTAAATATTTTGTTCAAAATTAATTTTGTTAACTGAAAATTATTTGTTTTAAACTAATAATATAACTATTCCATTTGAATATTCCATCATTTTAGTTGAAAATTCATATTTTTGGTTGAAAATGAATTTTTTTAAACTGAAAATTGAATTATTCGCTTTTTTGTTGGAAATTGATCTTTTTTAAGTTCAAAATTCAAGTATTTGGTTTCAAATTTGTATTCTTTAGTTTAAAATTCATGTATTTTGTTTTGAAAAAGCGTATTTTTAGTAGAGAATTAATAGTCTTGTTAGAAAATTCATCTTCTTTAGTTGAAAATTCATGTATTTCGTTGAAAAATTGTATTTTTTGGTATAAAAATAATTTTCTTGTTTGAAAATTAATCTTTTTTTTGTTGAAAATAAAACTACTTGATTGAAAGTTAAATGCTTGTCTTACAAATTCATCTTTTTGGCTTAAAATTTATTTATTCGTGTTGAAGATTCATCATTTTAGTTTAAAATTCATTACTTTGGTTGAAATTCTTTTTTTGTGGAAAATTAATTTTTTTCAACTCAAAATTTAACTATTTCATATTTGGTTGAAAACTGATCTTTTTTAGTTTGAGATTCAACTATTTTGTTGCAAATTTGTCTGTTTTAATTAAAAAATCCACTATTTGTTTGAGAATTCATATATTTTATTTTAATTTAAATTTAATTTTCATTAATTATATTTTTAGTATTATTTAATTAATTAATCAATGGTGTTAATATATTTAAGAATATCAATAAATGTATTCCAAAGAAAAAAATCTATTAAAAATATCAATTAAAATAAAGCAAGAAATTTTTTGCAAAAATGGGCTTTTTTTGAGAGACCTTCTAAATATTTTTCTTAAATTCTGCCTCAATTTAGGGGATATTTTGGCACCAATGGAAACAGTTTTTAGGAGAGGGATTTTATTTTAAAAAATGAAGCCATTTTTCGGACCACCCTAGTATATATATAATTAAAAATTAGAAAAATAACGAATAACTAGGATCAGCAAAATATTCAGGATACAATTACCTGTAACTTTAAAGGTTCTAAGATGTCCTTAAAAGTCCCTGCATTTTTAGAAACGATTTTAAAATCCAATTTTCTAACCGAAAATTTTTTAATTACAGAATCTACTTCAAGTTTGCGAGCGAATCCCAACAATTGGAACACAGTTGAAGATTTTATCGACTGTGAAGGCTACAATGCTTGGTGCACAAGGTACGTTTTCTTTCCCTAATTTACAAATTTGACTAATTTCATAATCATTCATTTAAATTTGGATAAACAATGCTCAAATATTCTTATTTCATAAATTTCATATACACAGCTTTGTAAATTGTCTTCATCAATCATTCATTAGTGTCAATATTAATAATTCATTAGTTAGTAAATAGATCTCAGAATTCTGAATATTAAAAATTAAAAAAAAACCTGACTCTATCTGAAAATAATTTATCCAAGAGAAGATGTATATAATCAAGTTACTTAAATTTCTTTGTTAGAAACGCTCCCCACCTGGGAAGAATTGATGCTATATGGTAAAAAGCTGTATTTAATCATGCTTGTTACAATTTTCAATTCGTTATTTAATTTATCTTGTCTCGTATCTTGTAATTTTAGATGTGACGTTTTTCTCTCTTTGAAAATTCTATGTATTCACAAAACTATTTCTAGTGACTGTAGCAAATATTTTCATCTGAACTAACCGTACTTAATAGCAATCTTTATTCCTTCAATGAAGAATTTAATTAATAGGAAGAGAATGACCTACATTATTTCATGCACCATCGTTATTTATCATTTTAATATTAATTTGGATATTAGTCTATTTGTAAATTGAATTTTATAAATTAATTATATATTCTACTAGGTGTTTTACACCAAAAATTAATGTATTTTTTGCAGTTGTGTAGTCGAGGCCTGGCGGCTTTCAACAAAAAAGTTGCATTTCCAGTAGAAAAGACGAGTTTTACAAAAAATAGTCAAAGATTTAACCAAATAGTAAAATTTTCAAGCCAAAAAGACGATTTTTTTCGAAGACAGTTGCATTTTTGACAAAAAAGGTATTTTTCAACCAAGAAAGATAAATTTTCTACCAAGAAGGATGACTTTTCTACTATAAAAGTTTAATTTTTAATCAAAATGGATAAAATTTTAACAGCAGAGTTGAATTTTCGACCAAAAATGATGACCTTAACAAAATAGTTAAATTTTCGAAATGGTCGAATTTTCAAACAAAAAAGATCAAAATTCAATCAAATATTTGAATTTTGAAGACAAAAAGACACATTTTTTAGAAGAATGTTCAATTTTTATCAAAAAAGTTGACTTTTCTACCATGCAAGATAAATTTTCAACAAAAAAGTACGGCTTTTAAGCTAAAAAGTCGAATTTTTTAGATAACAGTGGAATTTTAAATCGCAAAAGATGCATTTTCAACAAGATGAATTCTCAACAAAAAAATTGAACTTTCAACAAACAAGAATAATTTTCTACCCAAAAAGACTACTTTTTAACAAAATTATGATTTTTCTACCAAATAGTTGAATTTTCAACCAAAAAGTTGAATTTTCAATGAACAAAATTAATTATCTACCTAAAAAGACGACTTTTTAACAAAATACTTGAATTTTCTACCAAATAGTTGAATTTTAACTTATAAAATATACAGGATAAAGTTACAACCAAAAATGGAATAATTAAATTTTCAGATAAAAAAAAAATAATTTTGAACAAAAAAATGAATTTTCAATAAAGTTGTTAAACTTTCAACAAAAAGAGGAATTTTCGAACAAGAAAATTAATGTTCTGCCAAAAAAGACGAATTTTGAACAAAATACGTGAATTTTCAAGAAAATTATATAATTTTAAAGCCAAAAAGACGAATTATCTTTAAAAAAATCGAATTTTCAACCAAAAAATATGATTTTTCACCCAAAAAGTTGAATTATCTACCAAATTGTTGAATTTTCTGGCCAAAAAGATGAATTTTTTGCAAAACAATAGAATTTTCAACATAAAAGTTCATTTAAAATCAAATAGTTGAATTTTCAACTATAACTATGAATCCTTAATAAAAAAAATTAATTTTTTCACAAAGTTGTTTAACTTTAAGTCAAATAATTGATTTTTGAACCTAAAAAAGATAAAGTTAAAACCAAATAGTTAAATTTTTTACTGAAAAAGATAAATTTTTAAGCAAATAGTTAAATGTTTAACTGAAAAACATAACTTTTTAATCAAAAATGAAATAGTTTCATTGTCAGTTTGAAAATTTTATTTTCAACCAAAGAGATTAAATATTAACTAAAAAAATAAATATTTTTTTAAAAGTAGTTGAATTTTCGATAAAAGAAGATGACTTTTCAACAATATAGTTACATTTTCAACCAAATAATTAAATTTTCAACCAAATAATATAATTTTTAACCGAACGAGATGAATTCCGAACCAAAAATATAATAGTAGCCTTTTCAATCAAAAAATTACCGCCAGGCCAGTTTTTCTTTCAAGACGACACCACTGTTTTTTTGTAGAAAAAAAATGGGTATGGTATAAATTTACCGAAAAAGAAAAATCCCGAATGTTGTAAAATACTGCAAATAAAACTACCGAAAATGTTCATTAACGAAATTAAAATATTCCGAAAGTAAAAGTTAACGAAGCTAGAAAAATGAATAAATTTCAAATTACCGAAATTTTACAACCTGAAATTTCAAAGTCCCAAGATTCAAAATTCCCAAACAAAATAAAAATAAATAAATATTTTTTTGTTGGAATATTATTTTACGATCTTACGAACCTCGTGATTTTTGTAATTTTTCGGGAATTTGAAATTTCGGGAATTTGCTAACTTCGGTAATTTAGAATTTTGTAATTTTTCGAGTTTTGTTCTCTTTTACTTTCGAAATATTTCAATTTTGTTAATATACAATTTCGGTAGTTTTATTTTTTTTTTTCAATAATTTGAAATTCTTTATTTCGGTAATTATATTTTCGGTATTTTTTAACATTGATGATTTTTTCTTTTTCGGCAAAATGAATGCATTCTTAACAAGTCAAAAAAGTCAAAATATGCATGCATTAATTGCATTTGAACGTTTTTCTCTGCACAGATTGCATGAAAATAAGACAGATTTAAATAATTTTCCAGAATTTTCATAAAATTTTGGAATTATATGATCGACACCAATACAATTTTACATTTACTTAATACATTTGCACACATTCTTACTTTATAAGGGAGCATTCAAATATTACGTAAAATTAAAATAATAATTATTAAAAATAATAATAATTTTACTTCATCATTAAATTATGTTTCTAAATGTTTCTAAACATTATTGATAGAAGAGAACATTAAATTTAAGTTGTAAATGATTGTTTAATATTAGAAAATCATTTTGTTATTAGCATTTTGCTTACTTAGAAGTTTTGAAACGATTCAAAAATAATAAAAACTTATAAGATATTGTAGAAATTTTCTAAGATTTTAAGAAAATGAAAAAAAATTCTTTATGTTCCTAGGAAAAATTAAAATGATTTTTTATTTTAGAAAATTAATTTTAAGAGAATATTTAAAAAGATTTCAAAACATTTCAAAAGATTTCTAAAATTGCCAAAGAAGAGTTTAAACGATTTTAAGACATTTTTTTTAATTTTGCAGAATTTAAAGAAAAATTCACGAAAAATTTGAATAATTTAAAAATATTCGAAGGTTTAACAATTTCGAAAGGATTAAAAAAAGAATTTTCTTAAGATTTATGGGAACTTTTTTTATGAATTTTTATTTTGAAAAATGAACTTTAGGAGACAATTGAAAAATATTTCAAAACATTTCAAAAGATTTCCTTAAATTTTGAAAAAAATCAGAAAATTTTAAAGCAAAATTTTTCAATTTGGTAAGATTAAAAAATATAAAAAATCGAGTATATCCAAGAAATATTTAGAAGATTTGAAGAGATTGAAACAAAATCAAACAAAAACTTTAGAAGTTTTAAAAAAATTTTGAAAGGTTTCGAGTCAGCGAAAAATATTTTTAGGAATTTAAGAGGTTTTGAATAGATTAAAAATATTTTAAAACTTGGAAGCATTTGCAAAAATTTATCAGATCTTTTTTATTTCTTCCAAACTTCTAAAAGTCCTAAATATCTTTTAAAAAGGCTCGAACAAATCGTTTAATTTTTAAACAGAAAAGATTTTTCAGCAAAGAACAAAAATTTCAACCACATCATAATTTCAGATTTTTTTTTGACAAATTTAAAAATCTTTTTAAACTTTCTTTAAAAATTAATATTTCAGCATTAAAAATCATTTGAAATTTTCCCAGGAATCTTTTTAAAATTTTATTCTCTTGAAACCCTTCAATATTCTTAATAATTCAAAAATCTACATTTTGTTTAAAATTTTTAAATCTTCTCAAGCTTTCAATTATTTTAGATCTTTTTAAAACTTCTAAAACTTCGAAATATGTTGTAAAATAATTCAAAGTTTTCCTAACAAAAATTTTTAATGCTGCAAAATAAACAAAATTGTTTAAAAATCTTCCAGATTCTCTTTCGAAATATTTTAAAATCTTCAAAATTTAAGATTAATCTTTTAAAATCTAAAGATTCTAAATCATGAAACATTTTTTTCAAAACTTTCATTCTCTTGGAAAAAATTGAAAAAGATTTTTGAAAATTTCAAATATGTCAAATCAAAATTTCAACAAAAAAGTTAATCTTTTACCAAATAGTTAAATTTTTAACTAATAAATATGAATTAAAAAAAAGTAATAATTTTAAAATGAAATGATGAATTCTCAAAAAAAAAAAAAAAACTTTTTAGAAAAGTAGTTCAAATTTTAATCAAGTAGTTGAATTTTCATCCAAAAAAGATTAATTCTCAACAAAAAATATAATAATTGATATTGAAACTAAAAAATATTTTTAATTTAAACCAAACAGTTGAAATTTTAATAAAAAAAGATAAAATGTCTCTCAAAAGAGATGAATTTTCAAACCAAACAAAAATTTTAATATAAAATAAAAATTTCGAATGACTATTTATATTTGAAATTTCTTTATTTATTTTCTTTAAGGGTATATAAATATAATTTTTCTAAGTTCCTGGAGAGAATTCAAATAGATTTTTAAAGATTTCAGATATGTCAAAAAAGTATCTATATTTTAATCTATTAATAAAAACGTACAAAATATTCTCTTAAAATTCATTTTTCAATCTTGAAACCTTTCAAAATCTTTAACAAGCTTCAAAATTTTATTTCGAAATCTTCAAAAATTATTTTAGAAATTTTTGAAAAACTTCTAAATATTTTTTTTATTAGTTTGAATTTTTCCTAAAATTTTCAAAAAGTTCTGCAAATTTAAGAAAATTGCCTTAAAATCTTCCAGATTCTTTTTTGAAAATTTTGGAAATATTTTAAAATCTTTTGAAAATGTTTTTAGCTATTCTCTTGAAATAAATTTTGTAAAATAAAAGATCATGTTAATTTTTCCCAGAAATCTTAAGAAAATTTTTTATTGTCTTGAAACCTTTCAAAATTCTCAGAAATTTTCTTAATTTTTTGTTTCAAATCTTCATAAATCTACATTTTGTTTTAAATGTGTTGAAATGTTTTTACGTTTAAAGTTATTATTTTATATTTTCAAAAGTTCTAAATATAATACAAAATTTGTATTCTCTTGAAACATTTCAAAATTCTTTAAAAACTTCGTTTTTTTGAAATCTTAAAAATCTTCGAATTTTTCTAAAATTTGGAATCTCGCAAAAATAAAAAATTTGGCTTTACAATCTTGTACATTTTTTTCGAAATTTTAGGAAATCATGTGGAATATTTTGAGATATTTTGAAGTTTTTTCTTAACATTATTTTTTCAAACAAAAAAAAAATCAATTTAAAATGTCGCTCGAATCGTAAAAAAATGTATTATCTTAAAACCTTTGAAACTCCTTAAAAAGCTTCAAAATTGTATTTAATTTTTTAATTTGCGTTTTATTTTAAGTTTTTTGAAATATTTTCAAATTTTAGCTTATTTTAGAATCTTTTGAAAACTGCTAAAACTTCGAAATATCTTTTGAAATAATTCAAAGTTTTCCAAACTTTTTTTTAAATCCTGCAAAAAATAAAAAAATATACTTAAAATCAAAGTTTAAATGCCTTAAATAATAATTAAGATGTTCTACGTTTTTGTTCATAATTTAATTTTTTTCATCTCCGTGAACGTGTAAAAAAGTTTACAAATTACAGTATGGTAGCAAAATGTTAGAAACAAAATTATTTCATAATATTACAAAACATTTACAATTTTAATGTTCTGTCTTAAAAATAAAGGTTTAGAATTAAAATTCCTCGTTTGGATATTGCGATATTCAACAACAATGAGTGCGAGATTTTCGAGAATTTCGTTCCACCAATTTTATTAGATAGGATGGAGACAAAATGCTCTTTCGATTCTTGTTTTTTTTTATTCCCAAGGATTTAGTAGTTAAATATTAAATTTATTTAATTTAATATTAATTTTATTTAATTTTGACAAATTTTCACAGCAATTTTTCCACACACCTACAATTTAAAAAATAAATTTTCGATTTTCAAAGCACACTAACCCACCAAAAATGTTTTTATATTTCACTAATTTTTTTATTTAAAACACAGGTACTGAGGAAGACCAAGAAGCAACCGACATGCTCGTGGGAAACGCTCAAAATTTAATGCAGAGTGTGAAGGAAACAGTTCGTGCTGCCGAATGTGCCAGCATCAAAATCCGAACAGCTTCTGGAATGAAGCTTCGTTGGGTCAGACGTCAACCCTGGTACCAGTACTAAAAATTTCGAGGATAAAATTCATCAGATTTATCCTCCTCCCCCTCCTCCTCCTCTTTTATTCTCATCCTTCTCCTATTTTATTCTCCTCCTCCTTTATCCTTCTCCTCCTCCTTATTTCGAGGATAAAATTCATCAGATTTATCCCCCTCCCCCTCCTCCTCCTCCTCTTTTATCATTCTCCTCCCCCTCCTCCTATTTTATCCTCCTCCTCTTTTATTCTCATCCTTCTCCTATTTTACTCTACTCCTCCTTTATCCTTCTCCTCCTCCTCCTATTTTATCCTCCTCTCTTATTCTCCTCCTCTTTTATCTTTCTCCTCCTCCTCCTCCTCTTTTATTCTCCGCCCCCTCCTCCTCTTTGGACATAGAAATATCCTTAAAAACGCGAAAGTAAATTATTTCTGCCTCGGAGTAACGAAAGAGAAGGAAAAAATTATTATCGTAACTCATTCTAATAATTTTTCAATAACCAGGGAGATAATAATTAATTACGAGAGCAGTAAAACTTCCTCATAAAGACTAAATTGTCTCGCAGTTAGACGGAAACTGATTACTAAAGAGTACTTGTAGTAAAAAAGAATACTTAAAAATGTATAAAATTATTAAATGCAACCTTACATTCAGAAATCTACTTAAATTCAGAAATGAATTCATAAATTATTCAGCAAAGATCTGTCTGAATTTAGAGTCAATATCTCAATTTCAGAATTTAATCATACATTTTCTTAAAGTCAGATCGACTTTACTTGAATCCAGCTAAATCTTTACTGAATTTAAGTTCATGCCTGAATTTAGGTACATTTCTGAATTTAAGGTGTAACATTTTTAAGTATTCTTTTTAGCTGTATAGGCTGTAAAGAAAGATTGCATTGCAATTTTACAAACAGGTAGTATTTTTATATTATGGCAGCTATTAAATTTAAAAACCTGGCATCAATTGAAGTTGTAATAAAATTACGTTCCAGACTATTAAAATTGAAAAACTAAAATTGGATGCAGGGTGGCCGCTGGACCGGGAAATTACAGAGATTTTTTTTACAGGGAATTTTTAAATAAGTTCGATTTCAACATTTTTCTAATGTTACGTTGATTATTGTTAACTTTTTCAATTGTATCATTCAATTTACAATGCGTAATTCTAAAATGTTTTACTTGGCAAATTTTCCATTTTAGATCTTCATTTTCAGGCGTACATTTTTAATTTAAAGAATTTTAAAATACAATTTTGAAGATGTAAACAATTAAAAATTAAAAGCGTTTGAAATTGGAGAATAATTGATTTTACAAGATGATTCTGAATCCGTTCAAATTTAAAGAGTTTACAGATAAAAAAAAATAAAAATTGAACTGTTTCAATTCGAAAGCCTTAGTAGTTAAATGTAAATGTCCGATTGAAACTTTGTAAACTAATTTCAATTTTTAAATAATTTAAAAATAATAGATTCCTAATTAAATGCTTTTATTAAATTTTAAATTCTATTTAAATATTATTTCAATCTCAAATATTCCATTTTAATTAAGAAAAAGAACAATTATTTAATTAGTAGCAATATTTGTCTTTTCATTTGAAATGAGCAATAATTTAAACTTTGAACATTACAATTTTAATTCTTCTATTTAAAATTTTGGTAATTTGTAAGTAAAATTATTGCATTTTGATCTGTAAATAACAGTTGAACACTTAATATTTCAAAAAAATTTGTTCAAGTTGAAAAGATATGTAGAAGTTTTGAAAATATTTAAAATTAATTTAAAACTTGAAATGATTTCAAATAATTTAAAATAAAATGAAAATTTTTGTAGATTTCGAACAAAAAATTTAGAAACTTTTTAAGAATTTTGAAATATTTCATAATAATACCATTTTTCTTAAAATTCCCAGAAAAATTACAAATGGTTTTTATTTTGGAAAATTAATTTTAAGAGAATATTTTGAAATATTTCAAAAAATTGTCAAAAAAGAATCTTGAAGATTTTACGGCATATTTTTTAATTTTTGCAGGATTTTTAAAAAGATTTCAAAAAATTTGAAACAAAATGTAAATTTTTGAAGATTTTAAAATAAAATTTTGAAAATTTTAGAGAATTTTGAAAGTTTTTATAAGAATAGAACAATTTTCTTAAGATTCCCAGGAAAATTACAAATGGTTTTTATTTTGAAAAATTAATTTTAAGAGAATATTTTTATATATTTCAAAAAATTGTCAAAAAATAATCTTTAAGATTTTAAGGCAACTTTTTAATTTGTCATGATTTTTAAAAAGATTTCAAAAAATGTTAAACAAATGTAGATTTTTGAAGATTTTGAAATTATTTTAAGGATTTTAAACTACTTACAATTAAAATAATACTTCTAATTTCAAAAGTGTTCATTTTGGAAGAAAATTTAAAAAAATTTAAAAGTTTAGAATACAAAAATTTTCTTAGGATTCCCAAAAAAATGAAAATGATTTTTTCTTTTGAAAAAATCATTTTAAGAGAATATTTCAAAATATTTCAAAAATTTTCGAAAACGATTCTGCAAGATTTTAATGCAATTTCTTCTAATTTTAGGACAAAATTTAATCATGTTAAAGATATTAAAAAGTTTCGAAAAAATTTGAAAAATAATTTAAGAATTGAAAAGATTCTAAAAAATTGAAAACAAAATGTAAATTTTTCAAGCATTCAAAATCAAATTTTGAAGCTACTTAAGGATTTTAAAAGATTCCAAGATAATAAAAAAAAATTCTTAAGATTCCTCGGGAAATTTGTTATTTTTTTTTATTTTGAGAAATTTATTTTAAGAAAATATTTCAAAAGCTTTAAAAAAAATTGATATATAAATAACAATTGAACAATTATTAATTTGTAATAAATTTAGAAGCTTTTGAAGAATTTTGTTTTTTTATTTTGAAAAATCAATTTCAAGAGAATGTTTAAAAAGATTTTAAAAGATTTCCAAAATTATCAAAAAAGAATCTGCAAGATGTTAAAGCAATTTAGGAAAAATTCTAATCATGTTGATGATGTTATTATTAAAAAGTTGACATTAAAAACTTGAGAAAAAATTTAAAAAATAATTTCAAATTTGAAAAGATTCTAAAAAATCGAAAAGAAAATGTAAATTTCTTAAACTTTTGAAATCAAATTTCGAAGCTATTTAAGGATTTTGAAATGTTTCAAGAAAAAAAATTTTCTTAAGATTCCTGGGAAAATTTTTAATTATTTTTGATTTTGAAAAAATCATTTTAAGAAAATATTTAAAAAGATTTCGAAAATTGGCAAAAAAGAATCTGTAAGATTTTAAAGCGTTTGTATCACAAATTTTTTAATTAAAAAAATTGTAAACTTTAATATTAATATTTTAAGGAGTGCTTTAATTTGCAGTTTAGTTTTTATTACTTCAGATAATTTTTTTTAGCTTCAAGAGTTCTATTTTTTTAATTTTCATTGTCTATGACAAATTTTTACAAACCGGGATTTTTTTATTTAAACGGCCACCCTGAGCATTTATGTATTTTTCAGAAAATTATGTTTGTATCGAATTTTCAACGTGGAACGTAGTAAAATTACAAAAATCTTTTTTTAGAGTGTATAGCAAATTCGTGCATGAATTTAAGTAATTTTGGAATGTTTGAATTTTTAATACCAAGTAGAGTTTATACACACTATTTTTTAATACTCCTATACAAATATACACGAATCTAGAGGTCACAAAAGCCATACTAAGCTTTATTTTTATATGGTGCAATAATCCCAATAGAATTTTTTGTTCTATCTCTGAAAGTGGTGCTAAAATCGAAGAATGCCAAACGCGAATAAATGATTTTTCTTATAATTTAAAGGGAAAACGAAACCGGACTCTCTACTTTTTAAATTTATTTATTCAAAATCAAAATAAATTTATTTATAATACTCAAAATAAAAGAAAACGCGGTTTCTATTTATTGCAAAAGAAATTTAGATTAGTTTTTACATTAACAAAAAAATACTTTTTTATAAATACATTTCACAGAGTGAAATTGGTGCATTTCTTCCCCACGTTAGCTCTGTGTAAATTAGATTGACCAATATTTTAATAAAAGAGCTGTGCGAGAATTTTTTAATAATAATCGCCAGTTTAAAAAGTCCGATTACAAGTCCAGCAACAAGTGCAATTCCGAGTATTATGAATATTATAAATATTGTAGCGTAATTCCCTCAATCCTTGCCTTAATCTCGAGCTTCAAATTTACGTACTTGCACAATTGTAATTTAATATTACGAATTATGATAGATCGGAATGTTGATAATCTAAATTTTATATTTATTGTTCAATGAACTAGCTATATACATGGCATAATAAAAAGCTTTTATTAATTTACATAACAGACCAAGGGTACATTTGATTTATCCTCATTTTCCTACTCTTAATTTTCATTACTTGGAAAAAAAATGCCTTCACAATTGTAGGTTTTTTCCAGGTATAATTTTTCATAGTACGAAATAATTCCAATATTTCGCATTTTTTAAACAATCGACTCGGAATATATATAGTTTCGCGAGTTTATTATAAATAATGTTTTTTTTTCAGTTTCTAGAGATTCAATTATTATGTTTAATTTAGAAGGCTTTGACAAATTATATTACAAGATATTCTTAAAAAAATCAGCACCATCGATTAATTAAGTAATTCGATAATACTAAAAAGGTAATTAATCATTTCTTTAATTTGTCTCTAAAGTTCATGAATTTTAATAATAATTTAAATTTTTATTTCATCTTATACTTTAAATTCAGTGCATATTTAGGTAAAAATAATGTGGGTACTATATTAAATTCAATTTAAACCGCTTAAATTTCTAAAGATTTTTCAACGAAGTATATGAATTTTCAACCAAATAGTTGAATTTTCAACTAAAAAAAAATCAATTTTCAAAAAAAAATGGATTAGTGAAATTTTTAGTTAAAAAATTAATTTTCAGCCAAACTGATGAATATTAAATAAAAATGATGAATCTTCAACTGGAATAGTTGAATTTTCAACCAACAAAATTACTTTATACCCAAAAAGACGAAAATTCAACTAAGTAGTTGAATTTTGAACTAAAAAAGGTCAATTTTCAACCAAACTGATTATTTTGCAACAAAATTTTGCACACAAAAATTGAAGTTAAATTTTGAATTAATAAAATTAATATGCAACTAAAAAGATGAATTTTTTAAATAAAATGATGGAATGTTCAAGGGGCGTAGATGCATTTTTAATTTTTTTTAAATAAATTGTTAACAAACGAGTTTAAGTTTTAAACAATTAGTTTTTTTTTCAATCAAAAAGATGAATTTTTATCTAAATTGATGAATATTCAACTGGAATACTTGAATTTTCTACCAAAAAAGATGAATTTTCAAACAAGAAAATTAATCCTCTCGCAAAAAGACGATTTTTCAACAAAATACACGAATCATTAACTAGAATAGTTGAATTTTCAACCAAAAAGGTGAATTTTCAGAGAAGATTAATTTTCTAAACAAAAAAAAACGATTTTTCAACAAATTACATAAATTTTCAACCAAAAAGTTTATTTTTTAAAGAAGATATCAATCAAATATTCAATCAAATAGTTGAATTCTGAACTAAAAAATATCAATTTTCAACTAAAATTATGAATCTTCAACTGGAATAGTTGAATTTTAAACAAAAAAGATTAATTTTTTACCAAAATGATGAAATCTTAACTAGAATAATTGAATTTTCCATGACAAAGATGAATTTTGAACCAAAAAATAATAATTTTTCAACAAAAAATTGAATAGTTGAATTTTTAATTTAAAAAATTAATATGCAACCAAAGAGATTAATTTTTAAATAAAATGATGGAATGTTCAATTATAGATGAATTTTTAATTTAAAAAAATGAATTTTTAACAAAAGAGTTTAACTTTCAACCAACTAGTTTTATTTTCAATAAAAAATATGAATTTTCAAGTAAAATGATGAATATTCAACTGGCATACTTGAATTTTCTACCAAAAAAATGAATTTGCAAACAAGAAGAATAATTCTCTTCTAAAAAAGACGATTGTTCAACAAAATACATGAATCTTCAACTAGGCTAGTTCAATTTTCAACCAAAGAGGTGAATTTTAAAACTTAAATTTGACGAATTTTCTACTATACATTTGAATTTTCAATCCGAGAATATGAATTTTTAATAAAAAATTAATTTTTAACCAAACAGTTGAATTTTCAACCCAAGAAGGATGACTTTTTAATAAAATTGTGGAAGTTTAAACCGAATTATAAAATTTTTAACTAATTCTACCAAAATAAATACATTTTTCAAACCAAAACGACTAATTTTCAATAAAATAGTTAAAATTTCAAGAAATATTTTTTCAACAATGAAAAAAAAATGCAACCAAATAGTTAAATTTGACGAATTTTCTACTATACATTTGAATTTTCAATCCGAGAATATGAATTTTTAATAAAAAATTAATTTTAAACCAAACAGTTGAATTTTCAACCCAAAAAGGATGACTTTTTAATAAAATTGTGGAAGTTTAAACCGAATTATAAATTTTTTAACTAATTCTACCAAAAGGGAATAGTTTTTCCAAACCAAAACGATGAATTTTCAACCAAGAAAGATTGTTTAGTCAAGAAGGAAAAACAAATTTAGCCAAGTAGTTTAATTTTCACGCCAAAAAGACGACTTTTCTGCTATAAAATAATTAAATTATCTGGATGTATTCATAATAAAAGTTTTTTTTTTTTTAATACCATTGTGGTTTTCGGACTTCAAATTAAAAGAATATTTACCATCCCTAATTTTCACTATATTGTTATACGCATCGACTTTTACTGCGTTCTATACTATTGTGTTCACGAGAAAAATATTTCACGGACATGACCGTGAGGCTTATCTCGCAAATAAAGATTATTTAAAATTTATCAATAGCAGACAATCTGATGATAAAAGCGGTCCAATTCTCAAGCGTCATACGGAATTTCCCAAAAAAATAGTCTAAATTAAGTCATAACAAAAGATTTTTCCTTTTTCAACAACCATAACAAATTTTTCAGTTAAAAAGGAAAAAAAAAGAAACCAAATTGTTTAATTTTAAAGCAAAAATAATAATTTTCTACAAAACAGTGGAATTTTCAACGAAAACGTAAATTTTCAAACACAATGCTGAAATTTCTGCCAAAATAGTTGAATTTTCAATCCAAAAGGATGAATTTTCAACAAAAATCTTAAATTTTCAACCAAGAAAGCATTGTCATTCCAGATACATTTTTCAGTCAAGAAAGAAAAAAAATTTCAACCAAAAAAATGATTTTTTAACCACAACAGATTAATTGTTAACTAAAAAGTTTGGGTTTTTAACCAAGAAAGATTAAATGTCTACCAAAAAGAGATGAATTTGCAATCCAAATGGACGAATTTTCAAACAAAGAATAATTTTCAGTCAAAAAAGAAAAAAACTTGCAGCCAAGTTGTTGAATTTTCAACAAAAAATGATTAATTTTTTTCCAAAATTATAATAATTGATATTTCAACCAAAAAAGTTTTTATTATTAAATAAAAACAAATAATTTTCAGCCGAGAAAGATTTTTCAGTCAAAAAGGAGAAAAGAATTTCACCAGATTGTTGAATTTTAAAGCCAAAAATACGAGTTTTCTAATTTTATATTCATTTTTTTCCACAAACGAAAAGAATGAATTTCGAACAAAATTGTTGACTTTTTAATCAAGAAAGAATTGCATTCCCAGAAAAAATTTTCAGTCAAGAAAAACAAAAACTTTAACCAAATTGCTTCAACCAAAAAGATGAATTTTTAACCAAAAAAAAAATAATTTTTAACTCGAAAGTTGGGCTTTTAACCAAAAAAAGATGAAATTTCTACCAAAAAGAGATGAATTTACGATCCAAAAGGACGAATTTTCATCAAGAGTTCAATTTTTAAACAATTAAAATTTTTCAGTCAAGAAAGAGAAAAAATGTAAACAAAATTGTTCAATTTGTGACAAAAAAGATTAGTTTTCTAACAAAAAAGACGAATTTTCAACAAAATGCATACATTTTTATAGAAATAGTTCATTGTTCATTAAAAAAAAAAATAATTTTCAACCAAACAGACAAAACTGAAAAAAATAAATTTTTAACAAAATATTTCAACTTTCAAATAAATACTTGAATTTTCAACCAAAAAGTATGAATTCTCAACGAAACATGTAATATTTGATATTTAAACTAAAAAATATTTTAATTTTAAATAAAAAAACAGTTGAATTCAACGAAAAAAGATGAATTTCCTACAAAATAATTGAATCTTCAACCGAAACAGATTGATTTTTTACCAAACAGTTACACTTTTAAGCAAAAAAGATTAATTCTAAACGAAAAAATATAATAGTTCATATTAAAAACAAAAAAGATTCTAATTTACAAATAAAAACAGTTCAATTCGACCAAAAAAAGATTAATTTTTAAGTAAACACTTACATTTTTAACCAAAATAGATGAAATTTCTACCAAACAGAGATTAATTTTTAATTCAAAAGGAGGAATTTTCAACAAAAGAGTTGAATTTTTAAAAAAGAAGATTTTTGATTCAAGAAAGAAAATAAGTTACAACCAAGTCGTTGAATTTTCAGAAAAAGCATTGAGTTTTAAACCGAAAAAGATTAATTTTCGAAAAAAATTTATATTTTAACCAAAAAAGATTTTGATTTCAAATCAAAAATAGTTCAATTGAACCAAAAGAAGAATTTTCAAGAAAAACAGATTAATTTTTAGCCAAACCTTTGCTATTTTAACGAAAAAAGATTAAATTTCTACCAAAAGTGATGAATTTACAAACCAAATGGATGAATTTTCAACAAAAGAGTTGAATTTTCAACCAAGAAAAACTATTTTCAGCCCAGAAAGATTTGTCAGCGAAGAAAAAAAGAAGTCAAGCAAATTGTATAATTTGCAACCAAAAAGATTAATTTTTAACAAACAAAAAAAATGAATTTGAAACAAAATGCATGCATTTTTAAATAAATAGTTAGCTTTCCATTTAAAAAATTTATTTTCAACCAAAGAGATGATATGCAACAAAAAAAAATATTTTTTAACAAAATAGTTCTACTTTCAAATAAGCACTTGAATTTTCAACCAAAACAGGTTAATATTTAACTAAAAAGTTGCGTTGTTAAGAAAAAAAATGCAATCAAATTGTTTAATTTGCGACTAAAAAGATTAATTTTCTAACCAAAAAATTAATTAAAAAAAGCATGAATTATTAGAGAAATAGTTGCATTTTCATTTAAATTGATTAATTTTCAACCATAGAGAAGAATCAGCAAGCACAAGAAAATAATTTTTAATAAAATATATCAACTTTCAACTAAGTACCTCAATTTTCAACCAAAATAGACGAATTTTCAACAAAACATGTAACAGTTGACAAAAAAGTTTTCTACCAATTTATAATTTAAGAGAAAAATAATTTTTAATACAGAATAAAAATTTCCAATAAATATTTATTTTTTTACTTTACTTGTGTATTCATTTTTAAGGTAATATAAATATAATTTTCCTAAGATTCACTTAGAAGTTTGGAAGAAATTAAAAAATATTTTATGAATTTTCGGAAATCTTTCAAAGTTTAAACCAATTTTTAATCAAAAACAGTTTAATTCCACCAAAAAATACAAGTTTTCAACAAAGTACTTGAATCTTCAAACAAAATGGAATTCTCAACCAAATTGTTGAATTTTCAAGTCAAAAAGACGAATTTTTCATAAGACAGTTGAATTTCCACTAGAAAAGTTAATTTTCAAACAAATTGTTGAATTTTCGACATTAAAGAAGGATTTTTAAACACAATTATTGCATTTTTAACAAAATAATTTCAATTATTATTAGGAAAGGATGACTTTTCATTCGATTTTAATAATTTAGTTCGCATTTAAGTGGAAAAACGAGTAAAAGGGGACGTAATTTATGATTTCCAGAAAGAATAAGACATGGGACTTGAATTTAATGGAAAATTTTTATATTTAAGATAATAAATACAAGCTTTGCAGAGTGAAAACTTCATTTTCAAAATTCTATGATTTTTCCTTGGCCAATTTTTTATTTTCCCTTACCATTAACATTCAAATGCCAGCATTTTTATCTTGTAATATTTTTAACATAGGATCTTTTATAAACTAAATGAAACAATATTTCAAATAAAAATTTAAAACTTTCAAATTTATTTATTTAAAAAAAATGATTACTCTACCATAAAAATTGAATTTTCAACCAGAAAATATAAAGTTTTAGAAGAAACAAAATTAATTTTCAACGAAATAGTTAAATTTTTAACCAAAGAGATCAATTTTTTTTCAAAAATATGAATCTTCTACGAAAATTATTTTTAACAAAGTGGTTCAACAAAAATTTTCGAACAAAATAGTTGAATCCTCAAGCAAAGAAGATTAATTTACAGCAACAAAGTTGCATTTTTATTAAAAAAAAATTAAATTTCTACTAAAGCAAATGAATTTTAAAATCAAAAAGACAAATTTTCAACAATAAAAATAAGAATTTTCATCTAAAAAAGATTGACTAAAAGATTGACTAAAAAGCATGACTTAACAAAATTGTTGAATTTTCAATTTAAAAGTTGCAGTATTTTCCAAGAAAGATGCAATTTCTTCTAAAATACGTGAATTTTTATATAAAAAAGACAAATTTTCAAAAAATAGTTTAATTTTCATCCAAAAAAGATTTCAGTTTGATTTTCAACATCAAAATATGAGTTTTAAACAAAATGTAAATTTTCTACGGCGATTTTTGAATTTAAAAAAAAAACGAATTTTCAACAAATAGTTGAATTTTCAACCAAAAAGGATGACTTTTTAACAAAATTGTTGAATTTTTAACCAAATAGTTGCGTTTTAGTCCAAGAAAGATGCAATTTCTACTAAAATAGATAAATTTTCAAATTAAAAAGACAAACTTTCAAACAATTAGTTGAATTTTCAATCAAAAAATATTTCAGTTGATTTTTCTACACCACAATATGAATTTTAAACAAGTAAATTTTATACAAAATAGTTGAATTTTCAACAAATGAATTTTCGACAAAAAATGGTGACTTTTTAACTAATTTGTTGAATTTTTAAACAAATAATAAAATTTATAACCAAAAAGATAATCTTCAGGAGGAAGCAACTGCAAAAAAAAAAAGAAATACAAATATAAATACAAGGCAAATCAATTTTTCATTTTCTCTGACCATTAATAATTAAAGACCAGAATTTTAAACTTGTAACATTTTTAAGCTAGAATATTTTATAAACGGAATAAAACAATTTCAAATTCAAATTGAGAAATTTCGAATTCATTCTGCTTGACAGTTATTTAAAGTTATAGAAACTCGCTGACTTTTGCAAATTTTTTTTTCTAGTACATTTTTCACTCACCCAGTGTTTTTCTTTAGTGTATTAATTATTGAAATTCATATTTATTTATCGCACAGTCTTTCCCTTTTTTCTCATTTTTCCATTTAAATGCGAACTGAAGTAATAGAATCCAATTTAATAAAATCCGACTATTTTTGGTTGAAATTTCATTCTTCTTGGTTGAAAAGTCTACTATGAAATTTTTCGTTAAGAATTCTTTTTTTTTTATTTAAAAATGTTATTATTTGGTTCAAAATTGAATTATTTTGTTGAAAATTGAACGGTTTCGTTGAAAAGTCATCTTTTTGACTCGATAATACAACAGTTTGATTGAAATTTTGTTTCTTTCTTGACTACAAAATTTGGTTTATTGAAAATTCAACTATTTTTTTGAACATTCATCTTTTTGGTTTGTAAATGTATCTCTTTCTGAAGAAATTTCATTTTTGTTGTTAAAAATGCAACCGTCTGGTTAAAAATTTATCTGTTTCGGTCGAAAATTAACCTTTTTTGTCGAAAGTTCACATTTCCTAGTTGAAAAATAAACTGTTTTGTAAAAAAAATCGTATTTTCGGCTTGAAAATGAAACAATTTAGTACAAAATTTGACTATTTGTTGAAAATTGGCGTATTTTGTTGAAAACTCGTCTTTTTGGAAGAAAATCAATTTTTTGGTTAAGAACGCAATTGTTGGAAATTTTTCTTTGTTGGTTAAATCCAACTGTTTTTTATTTGATATTAAAATATTTTGTTGAAGTATCAACTATTACATTTTTCGTTGAAAATTCGTCTTCTTAGATTAAAAAGTCAACTCCTTGATTGAAAGTTTAACTATTTTCTTAAAAGTGAATTTTTTTGTTGGTTGAAGTCTTATAATTTTAGTTGAAAGTTCGTTTTTTTTTTAATTATTTTCTAAAAATGAAACTATAAGTATTTTGCAGAAAATTTAACTGATGGGTGGCGATATAACTTTTTTGTTGTAAATTCATTTTCTCAAGTTGAAAATTCAACTGTTTTATAGAAAAATCTTTTTTTTTTACTTGAAAATTTCACAATTTGGTAGAAAATTAATCTATTTGGTTGGAAATTAACTTGTTTGATGAAAAAACATCATTTTCGTTAAAAATGTAATGTCTTTGGTAGAAAAATAAGCTATTTGTCTCAAAATTCAACCATTTAGTTGAAAATTTAACTATTTTGTTGAACATTATTTCTCTTAAATGAAAATTATACATCATTTTTGATAAAAAATTTATATTTTAGCTCACAAGTTCAACTATTTAGTTCAAAAAATATAGAAACGAAAAAATATAGAATAAAAATTAATCAAATAAAATTTAGACTAACATCACATATATTCTTCAAAATATTTCATTTAAAATTTATGTAATTTGTTGAAAATTCGTATTTTTTGGTAGAAAATTCTACTATTTGGTTAAAAAATTATGTATTTTGTTGAAAATTCGTATTTTTTAGTAGAAAATTCCACTATTTGGTTAAAACTTTATGTATTTTGTTGAAAATTCGTCTTCCTGGTAGAAAATGCATCTATTTGATAAAAAATTTATGTATTTTGTTAAAACTTCATCTTTTCTGGCAAAAGATTAATCTTCTTAGTTGCAAATTGAATTATTTGGTGAAAAATATATGTATTTGGTTTAAAATTCGTATTTTTTGTTTAAAAATGCAATGTATTCATTCATTCATGTTTTATTCAACTGTTTTTTATTTAAAATTAAAATATTTTGTGGTTTAAATGTCAACTATTACATTTTTTGTTGAAAATTAGTATTTCCAGGTTAAAAATGCAACAGTGTTCTTGAGAATTCATCTCTTTGGCTTGAAAATTCAACTACTTGGTTGAAAGTTGAACGACTTTGTCAAAAACTAATGTTTTTGGTGGAAGATTTGTCATTTTAGTTAAAAATGCATCTCTTTGTTTGAAAATTTTACTATTTTGTTGAAAATTCTCCTTTTTTTGTTTTAAAATTACCGGTTTTAACTGAAAATTTAACTATTCCATTTTTTGTTGAAAATTTATCTTTTTCAGTAGAAAATTCAACTATTTGGTTGAGAATCCATGTATTTTGTAGAAAATTCATGTTTTAAGTAGAAAATTAATCCCTTTGGTTTAAAATTTAACTATTTGGTAGCAAATATATGTATTTTGTTAACATCAGTATTTTTAGGTATAAAATAAATTTTTTGGGTCAAAAATGTTACTGTATCGTTGAAAATTAATCTGCTTTGTTGAGGATTGAAATAATTTGTTGAAAATTCGTATTTTTTGGTTGTATTCAACTGTTTTTAATTCAAAATTAAAATATTTTTTGCTTTAAATATCAACTATTACAATTTTTAATGAAAATTCAACTGTTTTGTAGATTGTTTAATTTGCAACCAAAAAGATTAATTTTCTAACAGAAAATATGAATTTGAAACAAAATGCATGAATTTTTAAATAAATATTTATACCTAATAAAAATTAGCCAATTAGCGAAGATGTTCAACAATATTTTTAAAGAAAAAGTAAATAAATAGTGGCATTAGCAGGCAATTTTGAGAAAATAGTGTCTTTGGTGTAACTTTTTTCGAACTAGTAGTAAAATAGTGTCATCGTTGAAAAAAAGTGTAACATAGTGTGGTGAGTCCGAGGCCTGATTTAAATGTAAAATTCTTACTTGAGTTCGAAAAAATGTTCCTTGCTTTGATCGTCCCACTTGAGTTTTCCTTTAAAGGATTCGAGAAGCTCAAGATATTGCGAACCAAGAATTGCACCCCCGCCTTCAGGAGTATAATTGTTGCCATAGAAATTAAGACCCATTAGGATCTGAGCCCTCCTGGGATCATTTTTTTCTGGCACGAGGGCCTTAACACATTTTCGGGACCAACTGAGAGGACTATTGGGACCTGGCCTTTGAACACTCGAGAAATCGTAAGTCATCAGCGAAAATGCGCTGATATGGGGCGCCAATTGGTCAAAATGGTCCTTTGTGAACCATTCTTCACCAGCACTGCAAAGTGGAAAAAGAAAAAGGTTCATTGTTAATTGTGAATCATTTTTTTGTTTTTTCTGCAAAACTTATTCATAGAGGATTTAAGAGAACTTCTTTTTTAACAAAATCAGTTTATTTTCCATCATTTTGTTATAGATTTTACAGGCTTCGGACTCACTTTAGAGATCAAAATAGTTTAAATAATGTCACAAGTTTTAAAAAATAGTCTCATAAATTTTTTCATATATTAAAAACGAACTTTCATTTATATTTATAATGTTATTCTTTAGTCTATAAATTGAAGTTCATGCTTTTCGGTTGAAAAGTCTGCTATTAAAATTTTCGTTAAGAATTCGTCTTTTTTTTATTTAGAAATTTTATTATTTGGTTCAAAATTAAATTATTTGCTGGAAAACTCAACAATTTTGTTACAAAGTTATATTTCTTGGTAGAAAATTCGACTGCTTCGTTGAAAATGCGTCTTTTTCATTTGATTTCAAGAATTTGAAATTTTGTTTCTTGACTAACACATTTATTAAAGTGAAAATCTTTTTCTGTAGAAATCTAATCTTTTTTTGGCTAAAAATACAACTGTCTGGCTAAAGATTAATTGGGTTTGGTTGAAAATAAACTTTTTTTTTTAATTCACATTCTCGGGTTGAAAATTCAAATGTTTTGTAGAAAATTCGTATTTCCGACTCGAAAATTGAACAATTTGGTAGAAAATTTAACTATCTGGTTTGAAATTGGTGTATTTTGTTGAAAATTCGTCTTTTTTGGTAGAAAATCAATTTTTTTTTGTTAAAAATGCAACTGCTTGATTGAAAATTAATCCGTTTTAGTCAAGAATTCAAGTATTTTCTTGAAAATTCGTCTTCGTTGGTTAAATCTAACTGTTTTGTAGTTTACATTATAATCTTTTTTGTTGAAATATCAACTATTACATTTTTCGTTGAAAATTCGTCATTTTATTTTGAAAATTCAACTCCTTAGTTGAAAGTTGAACTACTTTCTTAAAAGTTCATTTTTTTCGCTGAAGATTCATAATCTTAGTTGAAAATTCGTTTTTTGAAGCGTTTTTTTTGTACTGAAAATGTAACTATTTTGTTGAAAATTAAACTGATTGATTGTGAGTTAGGTTTTTTTTGGAAAATTCATATTCTCGACTTGAAAATTCAACTTTTTTGTGTACAAAATTCGTCTATTCGGCTTAAAAATTCCACAATTTGGTATAAAATTCAACTATTTGGTAGAAAATATATGTATTTTGTTAAAAACTCGTCTTTTTGGTAGAAAATCTTTTTTTTTTCAATAGCATTGTATGGTTGAAAATAATCTGTTTTAGTTCAGGATTCAAGTATTTTGTTAAAAATTCGTATTTTTTGGTTATATTTAACTGTTTTTGATTTAAAATTAACATCTTTTTTGGTTCAAATATCAACTACATTTTTTGTTGGAATAATTCAACTGTTTTGTAGAGAATTCATGTTTGGCTTGAAAATCTAACAATTTGACTGACAATTCAACTGGTTTGCTGAGAATTCGTCTCTTTGGCTTGAAAATTAAACAGTTTTGTAAAAAATTCGTTTTCTTTTTATTGAAACTTAATTTTTTTTACTGAAATTTGAACAACTAAATTTTTAGTCAAAAAATGAATCTTCAACCAAAGAGATGATCTTTCAACTAAAATTATGGAATATTCAACTGGAATAATATTTACATTTTCAGTTGAAAGAAAAATAATTTTCAACCAAAAAACATTCAGAGAAAAAAAAGTTTTCAATTAAACAGCTCATTTTTCAATCAAAGAAATTAATTTCTAATTAAAACTATGAATCTTCAACAAAATCAAAAATTGTTAACAAAAGAGTTTAACTTTCAACCTAATAATTTTATTTCAAACCTAAAAGATGAATTTTCAACTAAAACGGTAAATAGTAAACTAGGATTACTTGAATTTTTAACCGAAAAGAAGAATTTTTCAACAAGAAGATTAACTTTCAAAGAAAAAGATAATTTTCTACCCAAAAAAAAAATAGATTTTTTAACAAAATACGTGAATTTGTAACGAATTGTTGAATTTTCATTTAAAAAAGACAAATTTTCATTAAAATTGTTGAATTTTGAATTAGAAAAGATCAATTTACAACTAAAAATGGAACAGTTAAATTTTCTGTTAAAGAAATTAATTGTCAATCAAACTGAAGAATTCTCAACTAAAACGATGAATCTTTAACTGGAATAATTGAATTTTATGCCAAAAAGATGAATTTTTAAACAAGAAGATTAATTTTCAAATAAAAAGATTAATTCTCTACCAAAAAGTACCATTTTTCAACAAAATACATGATTATTTAACGAAATAGTTGTATTTTTAATTAAAGTAGACAAATTTTAAATCAAATAATTGAATTTTGAACTAAAAAAATAATCATTTTCAACCGAAAATAGAACAGTAACATTTTTAGTAAAAAAAAATATTTTTAAACCAAACATAAGAGTTTTTAACTAAAACAATTAATCTTCAAGTGAAATAGTTGAATTTCCAAACAAAAAAATTAATTTTTACTAAAAAAGATAATTGTCAACCAAAAATTAAATAATTGAATTTCAAGTTAAAAAATTGATGCTTAACCAAACAGGTGAATTTTCCACTACAACTATAGAATTTGCAATTGAAATAAGTTAAATTTTCAGTTAAAAAAATCACTTTAAAAAAAAACTAACTTCAATAAACAAATGTTACATTTTCAAAGTGATGAATTTTCAAATGAAATGGAAAATATTTAACTGGAATCGTTGAATTTTAAGCCAGAAATATGAATTTTTAACTGAAATGATGAATCTTTAACTAGAACAATTGAATTATTGGCCAAAAAGATTAATTTTCAACCAAGAAGATTAATTTATACCAAAAAAAAAAGAATTTTCAACTGAAAAAGGTAATTTTCCAACCAAAAAATTGAATAATTAAATTTTTTGGCAAAAAATGAATGTTCAAACAAAGAGATGAACTTTCAACTAAAATTATGGAATATTCAACTGGAATAATAGCTACATTTTCAGTAAAAAAAAAAACTTTCAACCAAAAAACATTCAAAGAAAAAACAATTTTTCAATCAAACAGCTCATTTTCCAATCAAAGAAATGAATTTCTAATTAAAACGATGAATCTTCAGCAAAAATTAACAAAAGAGTTTAACTTTTAACCAAATAATTTTATTTCCAACCAAAAAGATGAATTTTAAACTAAAATGATGAATATTTAGCTGCAATACTTGAATTCTTAACTAAAAAAAAAGAATTTTTAAACAAAAAGATCAACGTTCAATGAAAAAGATAATTTTCTACTAAAAAAAAAATAGATTTTTTAAGAAAATACATGAGTTTTTAACGAAATAGTTGAATTTTCAATTAAAAAAGACAAATTTTCATCCAAATTGTTGAATTTTGAACTAGAATGATCAATTTTCAACTAAAAATGGAACAGTAAAATTGTCAGTTAAAGAAATCAATTTTCAACCAAACCGAAGAATTTTCAACTAAAATTATGAATCTTCAACTGGAATAATTGAATTTTATGCCAAAAAGATGAATTTTCAACCATAAAGACTAATTTTCTACAAAAAATACGAATTATCCACAAAGTACATACATTTTCAAGCAAAAAGTTTAATTTTTAAATGCAAAATATCAACTTTCATCCATATAGTTAAATTTTCATTTAAAAAAGATCAATTTTCATTCAAATTGTTGAATTTTGAAATAGAAAAGATCAATTTTTAACTAAAAATGGTACAGTTAAATTTTCAGTTAAAGAAATTAATTTTCAACTAAAATTATGAATCTTCAACTGCAATACTTGAATTTGTAATTGAAAAAAAGAATTTTTAAACAAAAAGATTAACGTTCAATGAAAAAGATAATTTTCTACTAAAAAAAAAATACATTTTTAAGAAAATACATGAGTTTTTAACGAAATAGTTGAATTTTCAATTAAAAAAGACAAATTTTCATTCAAATTGTTGAATTTTGAAATAGAAAAGATCAATTTTTAACTAAAAATAGTACAGTTAAATTTTCAATTAAAGAAATTAATTTTCAACCAAACTGATGAATTTTCAACTGAAATGATAAATCTTCAACTGGAATACTTGAATTTTTAACTGAAAAGAAGAATTTTTAAACAAAAAGATTAACTTTTAATGAAAAAAATCATTTTCTACTTATAAGAATCGATTTTTTAAGTAAATACGTGAGTTTTTAACGAAATACTTAAATTTTCAATTAAAAAAGACAAATTTTCATCCAGATTGTTGACTTTTGAACTAAAAAAGATCAATTTTCAACTAAAAATGGAACAGTTAAATTTCCAGTCAAAGAAATCAATTTTCAACCAAACTGAAGAATTTTCAACTAAAATTTTGAATTTTCCACTGGAATAATTGAATTTTATGGCAAAAGATGAATTTTCAACCATAAAGATTAATTTTCTACAAAAAGACGGATTTTCCACAAAGTACATAAATTTTCAAACAAATAGTTTAATTTTTAAATGCAAAATATAAATTTTCAACCAAATAGTTGAATTTTCAGCAAAAAAATATAAACTGATTTTCAACAAAGTAGTTACATTTTCAACTAGAGATGAATTTTAAATTAAAATGACGAATCATCAACGAAAAGAAATTAATTCTTAACAAAAGAGTTTAAATTTTACCCAAGTAGTTGAATTTTCAACTAAAAAGAGATTAATTCACAATGAACAATGTAAAAAAAATTCTATTATAATTCAGAAATATTCCTTCTTGAAATAATACTACTTCTACTCTAAAAACTTCTTGAAGTACTTTCTTTATCTAAAATTTAGAAGAGGAAATTTTCAAATTCTGACGAATTCTGACTTGGAAGAGGGATCTTTTAAAATTTCTTTCTTCTAAATCCGAATTATAATTCTATTGAAAAATGCTCATTTCATGTAAAAAAATTTCCTGTTCCAAGTGAAATTATATTTCTTTACCGAAACTCCCTGTCCTAAAATAAAAACGAGAATTATTTTCTAAAATTTCCTGTTCCAAGTCAGATAAATGCATAAAACCTGATCCAATTTTCTTAAATCCATTTTTTTTAAATTGAGAAAATGATTGTTTCTGTATGTTTAAAATATCATCAATTCGATTATCAAACTTAAGTCAGCGAAAAAAAAATCTCACAGAGCAACAAATTTGTAAAAGGTTTTTCTTATAATGGAAAAAAATCAAACTTCTTTCTCTCATAAAGTATAGATACATTGAAAGATTTTCAGAATCAGAATCAAGGAACGTTACATTCTTTAAATCGTATGATAATCTCTCTTTTTAATTAATAAATAGCAAGCGGTCATTTCTCGGGTTTTTACGGTAAAATTGTTAAATTTTCTAGACTTTGACTAATTTGTTTTTATCGACCAAAATAATAAAATTTAATAAATAATGTTTTTTAACTCACCCTCTCCAGGGCGGTACAGCCAAAATTGTGTCCAAATTTCTCTTCCTTAAACTTTCACCTATTTCTTGCACGAGGTCGGCAATGATCCCCTTGTCGACCCCCGAGAAAATGAATTGATTCCAAATCTCAAGCACGTATCCCGTAAATTGGAATGTCTAAAAATTATTTTAATTTTTTATTTAATTCCATGTTTATTTCTACTAAGGTATTTTATCTCTCAATTGCCAATTTCAAGCCTCGGACTCACTTTAGGGATCGAAAATAGTGTAAATAGTGTCACAAATTTTATTTATTAGTTTCAAAATAGTGTCATAAAATTTTTCAAGTAATAAAAATTAGTCTATAATTTATCAAAATTCCTATTTATTTATCGCGTGCTGAATTAATAGAATTCAATAAGAAAATCCAACTATTTTGGGTTGAAAGTTCATTATTCTCCATTGAAAAGTCTATCATTAAATTTTTCGTTAAGAAATCATCTTTTTTATTTACAAATTTTATTATTTCGTTGAAAATTGAATTATTTTTTCGAAAACTTAACAATTTTATTGAAAAGTCATACTTTTTGGTTCAAATTCGACTGTTTCATTGAAAATTCGGTATTTTGACTTGATAATTGAACAATTCGATTGAAATTTTCTTTCTTTCTTGACTAACAAATTTTGTTTTTATTGAAAATTCAACTACATATTTTGTTCATCCTTTTGGTTTGAAAATGTTTCTCTTTGTATAGAAATTTCATCTCTTTTGGTGAAAAATGCAACTGCCCGGTTATAAATTACCTTTTTCGATGAAAATTCACATTTCCGGTTTGAAAATTCAACTGCTTTGTAGAAAATTCGTATTTTCGGCTCAAAAATTTAATAGTTTAACAGGAAGTTTAACTATTTGGTTGAAAATTTGTGTATTTTGTTGAAAATTCGTCTTTCTTGGTTAAATCCAACTGCTTCTGAATTTCTGTTTTAAAATCGTACACATTCTTTTTCGAAAATTCAGGAAATTATTTGAAATCTTTGTCAATTTCCTCTTGAAATTTATTTTCAAAATAAAAAATCAATTTACATTTTTTCAGTAATTTCAGGAGACTTTTTTATATATTGAAACCTTTTAAAATTCTTAAAAAGTTTCTGTATTTTCGAAATCATAAAAAATCTACACATGACATTTTGTATTTCAAAGTGCTGGGCACCTTTGTTCCATTGATTATACTTTTTTTGATAAATATCAACAAAAAGTGGAATAGTTCAATTTCCGTGCAAAAAAAATATATTTTTTATCCAAAAAAATCAATTTTTCAACCATTGATGAATTTTGAACTTAAATGATGAATCTCCAACTGAAATGGTCAAATTTTACACCATAAAAGATCAATTATCAACAAAAACATGATGACAAAATAAGTGAATTTTCAACTGAAACAGTTCAATTTTCTAGCAATAGTAAAATAGCTACATTTTTAGTAGGAAAAAAATCATTTTCAACAAAAAACTACTTTCCAACCAAATATTTTAATTTTTAATGGAATTTTAAATCTAGTAGTTGAATTCTCAACTAAGGAGATGGATTTTCTAATAAAAAATTACAAATCTTCGACAAAATAGATGAATTTTCAACTAAAAAAGATAATTTACAATGAAAAATGAATAGTTGAATTTTAAACAAAAAAATTTAATTTATATGAAAAAAAATTCGCTGAAAAATGGAATAGTTGAATTTTTATTTAAAAAGAATAATTTTTAATTTAAAAAAACTATTTTTCAAACGAAGAAATGAAATATCAACCAAAAAGATTAATTTTCTGCCGAAAAGAAATAATTTTTAACAAAATACATGAATTTTAAAACAAATATTTTAACTGCCAATTAAATTTTTATCCTAATAGTTGAATTTTCCACCAAAAATGTCAACTTTCTACACGAAAAAGACAATTTACTGCTAAATATATTAATTTTCAACTAAAAAAGATCAATTTTCAACAAAAAATATACTAGTTTAATTGTAAGTCACGGAAATAATTTTTTAACCAAAAGAAATAAATTTTCAATAAAATAGTGAAATTTTCCACCAAACAATTGATTTTTCAAACAAAAAATTAAATGTCCATTAAAAAAATTTCGTCGAAAAATGGAATAGTTCAATTTTCATGTAAGAAAATTAATTTTTAATTGCCAAAAACTATTTTTCAATCGAAGAAATGAAATTTCAACCAAAAAGGTTAATTTTTTGCCAAAAAAGAATAATTTTTAACAAAATACAAAATACACTACAAAATACACTAAAAAAGATAATTTTTCAACAAAAAATAGCATAGTTTAATGTCTAGTTAGACATAAGTTTTTAACCACGTAAAATAAATTGTCAACAAGATAGTTCCATTTTCAACCAAACAGATGAATTGTCAACCAAAAAGATTAGATGTCCATCAAAGCAAATTTCGACAAAAAGTGGAATAGTTCATGTTTTAGTTTAAAAAATTAATTTTCAATGAAAAAAAAAATTAATTTTCAGTCAAAGAAATGAAATTTCAACCAAATAGAATAATTTTCTACCAAAAAAGAATAATTTTCAAGAAAAAAGGTTCATTTCCAACTACGTAGTTGAATTTTGAACAAAAAAAGGTTTTTCAGTCGCCATTCACGATTCGCTAAAATCTTGAAAATTTAATAAAATAGTTATATTAGAAGAAAAATTTCAAGATCAAATTCAAATAGACAGGATTTGAATAGTGCAATAAAAATATAGAAAAATGGTTATATTTCATTTATTGTAAAAATACCATTTTGAATGTTAATTAAGAAAAATAAAAAATACTTATTTTCAAAAAATTTCTCATATTTATCTTAGCGATAATTGGGCGTTTTACCTCAGTTCTGTATACCGAAAAATCGACTTTTTGCTTGCAGCACCTCTAAATATCATTTTTTTTTTAAGAAAAAAAATGGATTCATTTTTGTGTAGATTCGAACAAATTTCTGGGGTGCCCCATAAAAATTAAAAAAAAAATTCCAATGAATTTTTGGACCACCCTAATGTAGATAATTTTATTTTAACCTATCCGAAGTTCACTAATACGGTGGTTCAAAAAAGGCTTGTTTGAAGACAAAAAAGTTTTTAATTCTTAAAATTTAGGTTTAATAATAATTTTTGTCGTTTAGGAAAACTGGATCATCGATACAATGATTTTATGACATCTAAGTTTTTTTACTTTGAACAAATGATTAAAATTGTAATAAAAATCTCATTTTATTTCCTATCAAAGATTTTATACAATAATGATAATTTTAATATTTTAATTTCTGAGGATGCTGTTATTCTACCTGATTTCACATTTTGGCGGCACTGAAAAAATATGGTGTTTTGCAGCCCAGCGGATCCCAATACCGATTCAGTTTTAAATATCGCATCCTTCATACACAATTATTATTAATATAACTATATAAACATAGAATATACATTATGAAAACATTATCGTTTCTCAATTAAAACTCAAAACCCAGCAGAAACTATTTAAAAAATTATTAAATTATGTTTCCATAGCAATTGATTGCTACTCATTGAATTAGTGAGTCGGCACTACTAAGCAGATTAGTAGAATATACTTACTAATTAATTTAGTAACACAAATCTTACCATTTGATGTAGATAGAAAGTGATAATATTACTAATTTAAGAGTCAGTTACAATGATACTAATTGCATTAGTGAAATTTCTACTAATCCGGATTTAGAAAGCATTTTTTGCAGATCTCAAATTTTAGGACTTTTTAAACGGATATTTAAAACGGAAAAAATGTAATAGACTTATTAATAATTAAATTGGATTAGCGCCTCGAAAATGACACTAATTTTAAATCTCTAGCAATATCACTGAATTCCATTTGTAGGACAATCGATCCTAAACGGAACAAATCGCCGCGAGTTATTATCACGCCTTGAACCGAAGTTCATTAATTTTCATAATTATTCGAGTGATTAAATCGTCCGAAACCTCTTCCTCTAAACTTCTCTCCTCTCGTCGATAATGTAGCTTGCGAACCGCGGAAAATCCTTCTCGCTAGTTACAACCTTTTCCAACCAAGTTTTTTATTCAGCCTCCTAATCCGAGTTTCAGATGAGTTTTCAGACGAGCGCTCGAAAGCCCATCGACTTATAAGAAGCTTGTGGAAAGTTTCCGGGGCTAACGTGAAACCTACGCCAAAAAAAAATGGTTAAAAAACCATCTGCAGGCGTTCAGACGAAATCGAGCGACAACCCTGGATTAAAATTGAAATTCGACACCACTTCCATTTTAGTGCGATATATTTCCGTAACTCGTATCAAAGCGAGACATATTTTTTTGATTTTAGAACCCGTCGCTCATTTTTCATATTCAATATTTTATTTCATTTTATTGCAACGCATATTTTGTACTTTATTTTATCGGGGAAATTATTTGGAAAGTGAGACCATGACCTGCGGCTATTCACGGAGAGATTTTGTTCAAAATTGAAATATTTTTATGGTGTTATAAATATATATTATATATAATATAAATATATATTATACAATTTTAGTGTCGATTTTTCTGTATAAAGAACTGAGGTAAAACGCCCAATTATCGCCAGAATGAACATAAGGAATTTTTTGAAAATAAGTATTTTTTATTTTTCTTAATTAACAGTCAAAATGTTATGTTTTACAATTAATGAAATACAACAATTTTTCTATATTTTCATTGCACTATTTAAATCCTGTCTATTTGACTTTTGTCCTGAAATTTTTCTTTTAGGTAGAAATTTAATTTCTTTGATTGAAAAATTTTGTTTCCATTAAAAATTAATTTTTGTAAACTAGAACATGAACTATTCCATTTTTTGTCGAAATTTTTTTTGATGGACATCTAATATTTTGGTTGACAATTCATCTGTTTGGTTGAAAACTGAAATATTTTCTTGAAAATTCATTTTATTTGGTTAGAAACTTATGATGAAATGATTTTTCTTAGTTGAAAATTAATATATATATATAGTTGATAATGTGTCTTGTTTTGATAGAAAGTTAACCTTTTTGGTGGAAAATTCAACTATTAGGATGATAATTTCATCGAAAATTAAAACATTCGGTTGAAAATCCATATATTTCATTGAAAATTATTATTTTTTAGCAGAAAATTAATCTTTTTGGTTGATATATTATTTCTTAACTTGAAAAATAGTTTTTGAAATTTGAAAATTAATTTTTATGAATAAAAATTTAACTATTCCATTTTTCGACGAAATTTCCTATATAGACATTTAATGTTTTGGTTGAAAATTCAACTGTTTGGTTGAAAATTTCACTTTTTTATTGAAAACTTATTTTGTTTGGTTAAAAAATTATTTCTCTAACTTACAATGCTACTTACTATGCTATTTTTTCTTGGAAAATTATCTTTTTTAGTTGAAAAGTAATATATTTAGTTGACAATTTGTCTTTTTTAGGTGGAAAATTGACCTTTTTGGTGGAAAATTCAACTATTCGGCTAAACATTTCATTGAAAATTAAAATATTTGGTTGAAAATTCATGCATTTTGTTAACAATTATTATTTTTTGGTAGAAAATCAATCTTTTCGATTCATATTTCATTTCTTCGTTTGAAAAATAGTTTTTGAAAATTAAAAATTAATTTTTTTAAATAAAAATTTAACTATTCTATTTTTCGACGAAATATTTTTTTGAGACGTTTAATTTTTTGGTTGAAAATTCAACTGTCTGGTTGAAAATTTCACTATTTTATTGAAAATTTATTTCATTTGGTTCAGAAATTATTGCAGTGACTTACAATTAAACTATGCTATTTTTTGTTGAAAAATTATCTTTTTTAGTTGAAAATTAATATATTGAGTTGACGATTTGTCTTTTTTTTCTGTAGAAAGTGAACCTTTTTGGTGAAAAATTCAACTATTTGGATGAGAATTCCATTGAAAATTAAAATATTTGGTTGAAAATTCATGTATTTTGCTAAAGATTTTTTTTTGCAGAAAATTAATCTTTTTGGTTGAAATTCCATTTCTTCTCTTTGAAAATCGTTTTTTTTCAATTAAAAATTAATTCTTTTGAATAAAAATTTAACTATTCCATTATTCGACAAAATTTTAGATCATAGACATTTAATTTTTTTGGTTCAAAATTCAACTCTTTGTTTGAAAATTTTACTGTTTTGTTGCAAATTGATCCGTTTTAGCCGAAAATCCATCTATTTTGTTGAAAATTTGTCATTCTTTAGTAGAAAATACATCGTCTAGGCTGAGAATTCAACTATCAGATTTAAAATTCCATTAAAAATTTAAAGATTTGGTTGGAAATTACTTTTTGGTTGAAAATGATTTTTTTTTACTAAAAATGCAGCTATTTTATTATTGCTAGAAAATTGATCTTTTAGGTCGAAAATTTAGTCGAAAAATCAATTATTTTGGTAGAAAATGTATATTTTTGGGTTGTAAATTTAATTTTGTTTCAATTCGTCCTCATGAAGCTTTTTGAGAATTTTGGAAGGATTCAAACAAATAAACATATTTTCTTAATATTATTGTGAAAATTACAAAGGATTTTTCATTTTTAAAAATGAATTTTAAGAGAAAATTAAAGAAGATTTCAAAAAATTTAAAATGATTTCTTAAAATTTTGGCGAAGAATCTAAAATATTTTAAAACAACATTTTTCAATTTTGCAAACTTGCAAGATTGAAGAAAAAATTTGAGTACATTTAAGAGATATTTAGAAGTTGTTACACAATTCAAACCTAATGTCAAAGAACACGATTTCTTAGGATTCCCGGAAGTTTTTCAAAAGAGTTTTTAATTTTTAAAGATAATTTTCCAAGTAAATTTGAAATAATTTCAAAACTATTCAAAAGACTTCTGAAAATGTCGAAAAAATATTTAAATTTAACGAAAAATTGTCATTGCCTCAAAAGAAATTTAGAATTTTTGAAAAAATTTCAAAAAAAATCTAGAATTTGAAAAAGCATAAAAAAATTTCAAACAAAATGTGTATTTTATAAGGTTTCTAAATAATAATTTAAAGCTGTTCAAGGATTTTGAAACGTTTCAAAAGAATATAATAATTGTCTTAAGGTTTCTGGGTAAATTTAAAGCAATTTCTTATTTTTGGTTTTTATCTAGAAATAATTCGAGTCAGTTTAAAAGGTATTTAGGTTCTTAGAAGTTTTGAAGAGATTACAAATATTGTAAAACTTAAATTTTCGTCACGATTTTGTAAAATCCTGCAAAATGAGGAAACTTTCTTAGAATTTTTCGATACACTTTTTCGAGATATCAGAAATCTTTTTCAATTAGGAATCTTGGATAATTATATTTCTTTAACCTCAAATCAAATAAACATAAAAAATAAATAATTATTCTAAACTTGTGTTTTATATTAAAAATTATTCCATCTCATCGATATACATATTTTTATTCTTGTAGAAAATTCAACTATTTGTTTATAAATTTTTGTCTTGTTGGAAATTCAATTCATTTTCTTAAAAATTAATCTTCTTGGTAAAAAATTCATTATGAATTTAACTTTTTATTAATTAAAATTTGACCTATTTTTTGGTTGAAGTCTCAATTATATATTGTGATATATCTTTCGTTAAGAACTTATCTATTGATATAATCTCAAAAGTAACTAACAAGCCATTAAACCTCAAAAATAAGAATTCTCAACAAAAAAAAAGTTCATTTTCAACCAAGAAGGATGAATTTTCAACTAATTAATTGAATTTTTAATAAAAAAGGATAAATTTTCAAACAAAATTTAACCACTTGAATTTAACTCGAAAATACGAATAAACCAAATTGATTTTGAACTAAATAGGAACCTTAAAAATATATTTTTTCAAAAAAAGAGTTTAAAATTCAACGAAAGAGCTGAATTTTAACCAAACAGTTAATCATTTAACAAAGTATATTGACTTTCCACCAAAAATATGAATTTGTATTTTAAACTAAAAAAGATACATTTTCAACCAAAAATGGACTTTCTAACAAAATGGCTTGATTTTTAACAAAATAATTTAATTTGCGAAAAATATTTCAATTTTTGAAAATATTGCTGAATTTTTAACCTACTAATGTAATGAGTTTTCAATTCAAAGAGACGAATTTTCTGTCCAACTATGTTGCTGCCCAAAAATTACAAAAAAAACGGTTGAATTTACGACCAAACGTGTTGAATTTTTGATAAAATGCTTGAATTTTCAACAAGATAGTTTAATATTTAACCAAGAACTGGAATTTTCTACATGGACAAAAAAATAGTTAGATTTTTAACAATAATATGAATCCGCAAAGAAATATATATTAACTGATATTTAGACCAAACAATAAAATCCCAACAAAATAATTAAATTCTTAATAAAATAGTATTTTTTAACGAAATAGTTGAATTTTCAACCCACAAAAGTGAGTTTTGAAACAAAACGACAAATTTCCAACAACAACAAAAATTTCTTGCAAAAAATACCATTTTTCAACAAAATACATGAATTTTCAAACAAATAGTCAAATTTTCAAATAAAAAAAATGAAGTTTCACAAAAAGATGAGTTCTTAAGAAAAATATATAATAGTGGATATTTCATACAAAGAAAATGAATGTCAACAAAAAAAATTACATTTTGAGCAAAATAGTTAAATTTTCAAGCAAAGAGATGAATTTCCAACAAAAAAGTTAATTTTAACCCAAAAAGTTGCAGTTTTAACCAAAAGAGGGACTTTCAATAAAAAAAGATTAGTTTTCTACCAATAAAGCCAAGTTTTCAACTAAAAAAGATGGATTTTCAATTCAAAATAGAGTTACATTTTCGGGTAAAAAATGAATTAAAAAAAACGGATTTTCGAGAAAATAGTTAAATTTTTAGCTGAAAAGATAAACGTTCAACCAGAAAAATAATTTTTCTAACAAAGTGGTTGAACTTCTGCACAAGTATTTGAATTTTTTATTTAAAGAATCATTTTTAACCTAAAATGGAATAGTTGCATTTCCAGTTTAAAAAAAAAAATTAATTTTGACCGAAATTTAAGGACTTTTGCACGTTTTTCCAGGTCAAAAATATTAGTTGACTTTTCCAGATTTTTAAAGATTTCCTGGATTCTAGACATCCTGGTTTAGCTGCAATTTATACACCATTTTTTATTAAAAAGGAACATATATTTTTGAGAGCGCCTTAAATTTTTCGAGTTGTATGCTTTTCTATTATTTATGTATCACCCTATTATTGATATTATCACTATTGTCTTGCTAGGTTCATCTATTGAAGTTTGGTCAGAGAGTTTTTTCCGAAAAATTTTCTTGCTTTTTTTTTTGTGACTAAAAATGAAATATGCTTTTACGCCTGAAACCAGCAGCGCCGGCAGCCCAGCCGGTTTCAGGCGCAAAAAGTACTCTATTTTCAATTAAAAAAACAAAACAAGCCCATTTTCCGGAAGAAGCTCTCTGTCCGAACCGGTATAATTGCCTTTAGATTAAATGGTAAAAATATGACGTTCAACAATTCATCCGTTTGGACGTAGTTTGGCAGTAGCGAAATTGACAGCCATTTGAAGCGCCTTAAGTCCTTTATCATGAGTGCAATTATTTAATTCGAGTGTATTAATTTGATTCAATATTCTCATTTCGGAAAGCCAATTGGTTGGCTCTCGGAGTGAATAAATTAATAAATAAATAATTAGAGTTTTGGAACATGACGTGTGGTCATATTAACGTGGATCCATAAAGAGCTAGAGATATGAGTCGCGCGTACTGCAAAATAGCATAAATTAGAGCTAACTAATAATTCAACGGTTTTATCTTACCGAGCCGAAATACCCCATTGTGAAGATAATTCTGTGAGGCATACGGTGTGCCATAACGGAAACTATAGCTTATAGTGCATAGTAGTTACTCCATGGTACCATATCTCGTGTATGCTTTCATTATCAACCACCATATATCAGTGACGCTACATCCGTCCATCGGTCAATGCAAAACATTGTTGTCTCGTCTCTGGCCGCGAGAATCTCTCGCGAATTCGAATTCGCGATGAATCGTAAAATCAAATCCGATCACGTTCCGATAGAATAAAGTTCAATTTATTCGAGAATAAACAACGAAGGAGACTAAATGCATGCGCATCTTTTATCTCATACATTAATGCAAGTCTTTAGTTTTCAATTTTCAACTGCAAATAAAAGAAAAAGCAAAAAATACTTTATGCTAAAAAATGTGAGAAAAATGTTGGAAGCTATAACCGTTTACAAATTTTTATCGCTGAACGGATATCCGTGAAGTTGGCACACCAACAATTAAATATTCAACTTTTTTCAAATGGAATCGTTTGGACATCATTTGGTCACGTTTGGAAGCCAATTATTTTTGTTTTGACGACAAAACTCAAAATGATATTGAGTTTTCTAAAATTGGAGTGCTAACTTCATGCTGCGAAACAAATTTTAATTTTTCTTTCGAAATTTTTTTTTAACAATCGTTTGGATGTCGTTTGTATGTGTTTGGAAACTCACTTTTGACGTTTGGACGACGAAATTGTGTGAGTTATCGAATAAAAAAGTCTGTAGCACCATACTCGCGAGCGGCGCCTTCTCAAGTGGTAGTGACCTTCTTTGGTCAGCCGTGTCCCTAAATATAATATGATGTGTCACCGCGAAAACTGTGGTACCAAAGCTTCCCAAAAATTTTGAAAATTTTCGGATTATCTACATTTCCATGCATTTACACATTTTTTTAAATGTACAAAATTTTATCAAATTTCCCAAATTTTCTAGAATTTGTAAAATTTTCTAAAAATTGCAGATATTTGTGAAATTTTCTAAAATTGGTAAAATATTCCAAATTCGTAAAGCATTCAAAATTTGTAAAATATTCTTCAAAAATTTTAATTCTCATACTTTCTAATATTTCTGAATTTCATGAAATGTTGTTCCAAATTTGTTAAATTATTACAATTTCTAAACCGTTCCAAATTTACAATATTGACAACATTTCTAAAATTATAGAATCGTCTCAAATCTTCAAAATTTCAAAATTTTATAAAATGTTCAATTTTATAAAAATTTCCCAAATTTTCCAATATTTGTAAAAAATTTTAAAAATTGTAGATATTTGTGAAATTTTCTAAAAGTGGTAAAATATTCAAAATTCTTAAAACATTCAAAATTTGTAAAATATTTCAAAATAATTTTAATTCTCATACTCTCTAATATTTCTGAATTTCATGAAATGTTGTTCCAAATTTGTGAAATTATTACAATTTCTAAACTGTTCCAAATTTACAATATTGTCAAAATTTCTAAAATTATAGAATCGTCTCAAATCTTCAAAATTTTATAAAATGTTCAATTTTATAAAATTTCGTAAATTTTCCAATATTTGTCAAATTTTCTAAAAATTGTAGATATTTGTGAAATTTTCCAAATGTGGTAAAATATTCCAAATTCGTGAAACATTCAAAATTTGTAAAATATTTTTAAATAATTTTAATTCTCATACTCTCTCATATTTCTGAATTTCAGGAAATGTTGTTCCAAATTTGTTAAATTATTAAAATTTCTAAACTGTGCCAAATTTACAATATTGTCAACATTTCTAAGATTACAGAATCGTCTCAAATCTTGAAAATTTCAAAATTTTATAAAATGTTCAATTTTATCAAATTTATCAAATTTCCCAAATTTTCTAAAATTTGTAAAATTTTCTAAAAATTGTAGATATTTGTGAAATTTTCTAAAAGTGGTAAAATATTCAAAATTCGTGAAACATTCTAAATTTGTAAAATAATTTTTCAAAATTTTAATTCTCATACTTTCTAAGATTTCTGAACTTCATGAAATGTTGTTCCAAATTTGCTAAATTATTACAATTTCTAAACTGTTTCAAATCACAATATTGTCAACATTTCTAAAATTATAGAATCGTCTCAAATCTTCAAAATTTCAATATTTCATAAAATGTTCAATTTTATCAAATTTCCCAAATTTTCAAAAATTTTAAAACTTTCTAAAAATTTTAGATATTTGTGAAATTTTCTAAAAGTGTTAAAATATTCAACATTCGTAAAACGTTCAAAATTCGGGAAATATTTTTTTTTATTTTAATTCTCATACTTTCTAATATTTCTGAATTTCATGAAATGGTGTTCCAAATTTTTCAAATTATTACAATTTCTAAACTGTTCCAAATTTAGAATATTGTCAACATTTCTAAAATTATAATATCGTCTCAAATCTTCAAATTTTCTGAAATTTTCAAAATTTGTGAATTTACCAAAATTTCCGAAATTTTTTAATTTCCAAAATGTCTAAAATATCTAAAATTTTCAAAAATTAATAAAATTGGTAAAATGGTCAAAATTTCGAAAATATCTAAAAATTTCACAATTTTGTGAAAAGTTTTGAAATCATTAAAATTTCTAAAATGCTCAAAATTTATAAAATCATCAAAATTCACGAAATGTTCGAAATTAAACAAAAATATTAATTTACCATCGTTTCAATTTTTTTCTTAATTTTCAAAGTTTCTAAATTCTCAAAAATTCTAACATTTTTATAATTTCTCAAATTTCTATAAAATTCTCTAATTTTCAAGAGTTATAATTTTTTCAACAAATTTTATCATTCATATTCACCATAGATTGTACAAATTTGAGATATTTCCAAAATTTTCTAAATTCATACAATAGTAGAAATAACGTTTCTGAAAATCCTTCATATAAGCACATATCATGCCTGTGTTACAAGAAATAAATTTCAAAAATACAACGTAAAATTGGGCGAAGAGACACATTCAAAATGAGATTTGTGATTATTTCGAAATAATGTGTTCAATTTTATTTCTTATTTCATATATTCATTCACAATCTCTTTCATATTTTTTTGTGCACATACATACCGTCGAAAATTTCTTATTTTGATAATAACAAACAATTTCTCATAATAAGATATTTTTGAGTTCTATTAATTTTTTATGTTTAAAAATTTGGTGTTTTTCGCACTACTGCACCGTAATATACAGTACATATATTGTTGTTGCTTGTTATTTAGTTCTATGCTATCACCTTTCAAATAATTAATTGATATAATATATATTATTTACATTGACAAAAGGAAATTCTAAAAGTTTTCCTGATTTGTTTGTTGGAAAACTTTATTTCTAGAATGAACATAAAATTGAACCGAGAAACGCAGCATTTTAGAAATTTTAGTAATTTTGATAATTTAGAAAATTTAGAACACTTTAGAAATGTTGATAATTTTAGAAATTTAAATAACATTAAAAATTAGAAAATGTTGAACATTAATTTCAGAAATTTGAATGATTTTAGAAATTTTTAACATTTCATAAATTTCAAAAATTTTCATAAGATTAAAAATTTACTATTTTCTATAATTTCAGAAATTTTTAACATTTGAGTAATTTTGAACATCTTAGAAATTTTAACAATTTTGGAAATATACAGAAATTTAGATAATCCAAAAAATTTTGGAAAGCTTCGGCACCGCAGTTTTCGCGGTGACACATCATATTACATTCAGGGACCCGGCTGACCAAAGACGGTCACTACCACTTGTGAAGGCGCTGCTCTCGAGTATGGTGCTAATGACTTTTTTATTGGATAACTCACACAATTTCATTGTCCAAACGTCCAAAAGTGAGCTTTCAAATGCATCCAAACGACATCCAAACGATTGGTAAAAAAAAATTTTGAAAAAAAATAAAAATTTGTTCCGCAGCGTGAAGTTTTCAAATATCAACCCCATAAGTCTGCTTTAGATGGTCCCAAAAAAACCCCATAAGGGAGAAATTGGGTTTTGCGAGCTTTTGCCGCTAATTATGATATTGTTGCGTTTTTCATATATATTATTTCTGGAACATATAATACTACTCTTGAATGATAATATGATATTATCATAAATTGCCGAAAACAATTAATTATTGTTTCCGGCAATTTTCGCTCCGTTTTTCTCTTAGCTTTTCCGAATTTTTTAACTTATTTTCAACTTTGCAGTTAGAGTGAGTCTGACTTTTTAGTAAGGAAGAAATGATAAATAATAATATTAATAATAATTTCATCAGAAAGTCTCTCAGCAACTACTTTAAGGAAAATTTATATTGAATATGATCCATATAAAAAATTTAAAGAATATTAAAAATATCTGTTTTATTTCAGAAGTATATATTTAAAAAAAAAATTGCTCAAAAAATGTTTATCTCGGATGTTTATTTATTATTTGATCATAACTTAAAGGCCAAAAATAAGTTAAAACTTTTCGAGAAAACCGCGAATTTCTAGCAGTTGTCTGAGATAAGATAGTTGTAAAAAATATGAAATTGTTTAAAGAATTATTTTTCATAACCTGCATTATTCTACGATTATTCAAAGAGAATATTATTAAAAATGATATTAAATCGTTTGAACAATTATGTTTGTTAACCACAATTTATTATTACATCACTATATTAATACTAGATGCGGTTTTTCTGAATTCTTTAACTAAATTTTCAGTTAGTTTTTTAAATTTGTAACTAAAAAACATAATTGTTCAAATAATTATTCAATAATATTCTCTTTGAACAATGCTATAAAGTTGCGTTTTTTTTTTCTAAAATGAGTAATGTAACAATTAATTTACGTTGAGAAAAAGAATTGCTTAAACAATTCATGATTATTTTTAATAAAATTATCTTTGAATAATGCTAGAAAGTTTCATTTTTTTCTGAAATTTTTTTTACATTTTTTCCATTTTTCAGTTAGTGATGTAATAATTATTGCATGTTAATAAACATAATTGTTTAAATAATTCATTATTCTTTATAGCTATCTTCTCTTAAATAATTGCTAAAAAGTTGCGTTCTTTCGGAAATTTTGGTTTTGGCTTTTTAGTTATAAACAAATAATAAATAAGTAACAGAGGGAATAATTTTTCAAACAATCTCTTTCGTTTTTGTGAATATATTTTTCCGAAATAAAAAAGATACTTGCAATGAACTTCAAATTTTCTATATGGATCATATCAAATGTAAATATTTCTTAAAGTAGTTGCTGAAAGCCTTTTTTTTAAATTATTATTAATATTAATCTTCAATACTTGAGAATTAATATTCATTACTTTGAGAATTATTTTCATTCTTTTTAATATTAACGATTAAAAATACACAATTATTCACTTTTATAGTTTTGTAATTGAAATTTCTTCAATTGTGTACAATAAAAAAAATAGCCTTGATTATTGTTTGGACATTTATATAACTTTTTACATGTTTCCTTATATAAATAATGAATCTTAATTCGGGTACTATACACTCATCGAAAAAAACTGAAAATTATTTGAAATACAGTATTTAAATGAATATTATTGAAAAATAATTCATTATATTGAACAAATTATTTAAAGAAATTTTTTTAATCCGCATAAAAAATATTTAATTCTGTAAAATTTTTTTAAATATCCCAAAATCTTTAAAAATTTTCAAAAATTTCGAAATCTTCAAAAATATATTTAAATATTTTCAAATCTCTTAAAATTCTTGAAATCTATCAAAAATTGTTGAAATCGTTTAAGATATCCTCAAATTTTTGAAATGATTAAAAATGTTTTCTAATCTCTGGAAATACCTTGAAATATTGAAAATCTCTTTAAATCCTTGAAATGATTATCAGTTTAAAAACCCCACTTAATGCGCGAATAATTATTATTTTGCATTAAAGTATAGTGTTGTGTATTCATTTTTTTCTTTCCTACTTCCTAACCTCAAATCATCACGTGGTTTCCAAATCAAAACAATGGCTAGAAGATTCTAGCATTAGTGATTGAAACTTTTGTCTAATTTCCTCGCGAGAATTTGATGACTTGATTTTACATTTAAAGTTCACCGTATTCTTTACGATGAGACTTAAAAGACAAGCCAAGTTACAAATTTCTCGCCTGAAGCAACATTTTTTAACCGGTCTGTGGCCGAGTTACCCGACCGGATCCCGGCCGGTATGAAAGCCGGGATCCGACCAGCTGACCGTGAAGTTTTTAGTCGGATCCTGACCAGAATCCCCGGCCAGCGCCCGGTTTAAACTGGGGCTATTTGGCCGCCTCCTGGTCAGATCCCTGTTACCATTTCTACACGGGATGGCATACTTTATTTTCCCATTTTAATGCATCATTTATAATAAAAAAAATCACATTTTTCGACTATATCTTGGAAAGAGGAGCAGCTACGATTTTGGGACCTTCATTTTCGGATTCTACGGGTCAAAAACAATAGAATAGCCTACTCAGAATTTTTCGTCAGTCAAGAGAAACCTAAAGACCTCAGACGATCACCGTGTCTCCGAGTATGCAGCCTTATCCTTGCAAGCGGGGCTCTACAAGGACAGACAAACCCTTTCCCTAGCTGCTCGTGGGAACAACAATAACAGCATCAAACCACCAAAAAGTTGTTGATACGGTTCAAAACGATCGAACGCGCAGAGCACCCGACTATTGGTCGACAAACAGTGCCGATCGCCCTAGAGTTCGGGGTTCTGCAAATAATAATTCAAATGGAAACACGACGACGAACCGGCGAAACGTCCACATTGAATGGACGAATGAACTCAAGGATGATCTGCTAGACTGCTACGATGCCAGCATTATCCTTGTTCGCGGAGTAGTCTGGGATCCGAAGAGGAGAGTGAACATCCATTTTAGATCCGTTAGATTCGTTTTGTTGTTATTTGACATTTTCTGTGTTTAAATAAAGAATGTTATATCTCGGAAAATTATGCAAGTTTTGAAAACATTTTTTCATAATCGTGTGAAGAAGTGTGATATGCACAAATTTGAATAATGTATGTTGATTTAATTGATATTTTTCGAGAACAACAATAAAATAGCGTTTTAATGCAAAACCATTTCTACAGTGTATTTTTTATCATTTCGCAATTCTTTTTTTTTCAAATCATATAGCACTCGCCGAGACGAAGACAATATCATCACGAAGACAAGATCTCGAAAAATATCAATTAAATCAACATCCATTAATAAAATTTGTGCATATCGCACTTCTCCAAACGATTATGAAAAAATGTTTTCCAAACTTGCATAACTTTCCGAGATATAAAATTTTTTATTTAAACACAGAAAATGTCAAATAACAACAAAACGAATGGGAATTTGCTATGTGCACCCGATATATTCGGAATCAGAAGAACATTCTGCAAAACAATCAATTATCAAATTCCGTCTGTTTATGGAACTTGAACATATTTGTAATAAGTTTAAACTGCTTTTCAATATTTCGAACATTCGTGAAGAGTGAAGTTCACAAGAATATGATGGAAAGTGAAATAAGCTTATTCTTTTGATTTTCCAACGTCAAATTTGACGCTTTCAAGGGATTTAGGATGAAGACGTTCAGCTATCAATTTGTTGTCGACTGAGAATGTTGTACTATAGTGAGGGAAACGCTTTTTCAAATCTACAAAAAAGGCGAAAGCCTTTTGTCTTTGAGCGTCTTAAACGAATCCTTATGCTCAGATTAAGGGTATGTGTGTTGTCAATACAACTCCTTTCTTCCCCGAAGCTTGATTGAAACTCGGGTAGCAGATCAACAACCCTCCCTTCATGTGTTTTAGGCCCCATTCACTTGGGATATCTTCTTGGTCTTTGTCAAGGCGGTCTTTTCATGTTCTGATGGGGTGCTTGTCAGCCTTACTCAACTTAATATGTATTTTTCTAAGTGCAAGCGTCATATTTTTTGCACACTTCTAATCACAGGCAGCGTGTTTAAAAATAGCCAAAATTAAAAAAAGAGGTTAGAAGAATGTATTTTTTTTCTTAATATCGAGTCGGTCCGGTTAGGCCCAGTTGTGGTGATGGTACTTTTTGATACCATAGCCATTTTGGTACCATTTTGCTGGTATTTTTTATCTGATTGTGTAGCAGACTACATGCTTGTATAACTAAAAATTGTAAACATAAGCCTCAATATAATCGAAAATGTATCTCCTTTATAATAAGAAGAATATTATTTTATGTATAATTGTAAAATTACATATTATGAATTAAAATATCATTAATTTTTTTTTAAATTAAGATATATTTGCTGCAATAAAATTAGCTAATATACACAAATTATTTTCTGGTTATTAACAAAAAGCACATCAATCTTAATAATATTATGACAATTAAAAGATAATTTTTAGATTTTCAAAATTTAAAAATATATGGGGCATTATTTCTGAAATTCTTCGATCGGAGTCAAACTTTGACAAAGTGTAGTGAAATTTTTGGATTTTTTGCGGATACCATCGACCTCAGCGATTTCTAACTCTTTTAGTGTCAATAAAAAAACGGGTTTGTCTTCTACAGGACGAAAATTTTAAACAAATTTAATTTTTATCTTCATTTATGATGGTCAAATATTTATTTTGTCATTTATTTTTAGCTTAGCAGAAATTTCAAGTAATATTTATTCGTGTCCTTGGTCCAGATTGAAAGAGGATGATTTGCTGTAGATTTTATAAATTTATAAAAATTTTGAGAAAAATTTACTAGATTTGGCGATGAGTTGAACGCAAAATTTTGAAACGATGATGTAAAAAATGAAGGTAACAAATAAATTTTACTTTAGATTTTTGACTACTAAGAAGAGAATTCGCGCATCCATAGCGCGTTAATTGGAAATGATTTTTCGACATACATTATTGTGTTCTTCACGCCCTTTCCATTGCACATAATCAATTTTTACTGCTATTCAGATTCATAAATCGTTAAAAAAGATCTAAAACTTTTTTCAAATAAAACAAAGAACACAAAATTCGCAAAAAGTTAAATTTATTTTTACTTTAATTTTTGAAGGTCAAACTTTTTTTTCAAGCAACGTCTATACTTAATCAAAAGTTTATTCACCTTTCAATACTTATTTCGAGAAGCCTACAAAGATGAATTTTCAAAAAAATGGTCGAGTTTTCAAAGCCAAAAGACGAATTTTTTATAAAACAGTTGAATTTTCAACAAAAAAAGATCATGTTCAACAAAACATGTGTATTCTCGACCGAATAGTTTTCAACAGAAAAACAGCTAAATTTCCAACCAAAAAGTTGATTTTCTACCCAACCGTTAAATTTTTTAATAATCTGTTCCATTTTCAAGCAAATAGTTGAATTTTCAAAACAAAAGATGAATTTTCAATAAAATAGATGATTTTTCAAATATAACAAATGAATTTTCAATTAAAAATATCAATTTTCAACAAAAAGCAAAACAGTTACATTTTCAGTTAAAAAAAATTAATTTTCAACCAAAACAGAAACTAATTTTTAACAAAATAGATTAATTTTCCACCAAAGAGATGAAGAGAGGCGCCGGTTTACAAAAAACTGTTTTTTTATCTGATTAAAATATTTCGCCTTTTTTGCTTTAAACTCGCAACGAAGTCGGAACTTTTTAATATTTTTGAGTAAAATTCATATGTAGTATGTATTGATATCTTCTGCAACCGATTACGTTAGCAAAAGTTGAAAATGTTTATTTGAAGAAAAGTTAATAACTTTTTGCCGAGGCGTTGCACAATTTATGCACAAACTACTTTGATCGTTTCGGGAGTCGAGCGAATTTTGAGCAAGGAAAAACTGTCAGTGAGAAAGTTGGTCAAAAAGGTTCAAAGAAGTTTTTTGGAAATTTCAAGCTCCATTGAAATAGTAATTAACGAACTGTTGATTTGAGTAAAGTGAACTCTCCCTTAGAGTAAATAAGAGATTTTTAAATTCAAATACAATAATATATGAGAAATCAAGATTTATAATAATTCTTCTGTTTTCTTTCTCACTAAAATATTTGAACGTTGCCACTTCTAGAGACATGAGCTTCATAAGAGTCTTAAAAATAAAGAATCTGTACACGTTTCCTTTTTTGTATCTCGCGTGTCCTCTGTCTCACCTCTATTTTGTAAACATACCTGTATACACTTTCTGATTTTTTTAAACCAAAAATAATCGATTAAATATTACACGATATTTTCTTTGTTTAAAGTTATATCTGACTACGCATTATGAAAGCTGTAAAAAATTTCGTAATATGAATGCAGTGACGGTTTTTACTTGAAAAAATTCGGGATAATTTTTAGAATAAATCTACTATTTATTTAAAGTGATAATCATAAGCTTTAACTAAAGAAAGTCTGGTTAAATTAACCAGTAAACTTACCTAAAAAAATATTTTCAGTCAAAGTTACAAATCTGGTATTTTATGTGTTTATTGAAATTATGAATATTTAACAATTAAAATCTCCGCTAAATATAGTATTTCCACTAAATTTTTAAATTTTATTTATCTTCTTGTGTTTATTTATTATATATGTTTAGTTTAATACTACCAAAAATTGAAAGATCAACAGTTTGTTAACTACTATTCCAATTGAGCTAAAAATTTCCAGAAAACTTCTTTGAACCTTCCTGACCAACTTACTCACTGACAGTTTTTGCTTGCTTAAAATTCGCTCAACTCCCGAAACGATCAAAGTTGTTTGTGCATGAATTCTGAAACACCTCGTCTAAAAATTATTAACTTTCTTTCAAGTAAACATTTTCAACTTTTGCTAACGTCATTCATCGCAGAAGATGCCAATACATACTTTTATGAACTTTACTTGAAAATATTTTAAAGTTTCGACTTCCTCGAGAGTTGAATTGAAAAAAGGCAAAATATTTTATTCAGAGAAAAAAACAGTTTTTTGTAAATAATTCAAAAACTAAAAAGCTACAACTTTTTTATTGAAAGGAAAAGATGCGGCATTTGATTTACGATGTGAACATATATTTTTAGAATTCAAATTCGAAACTTTATTCTCAAGTGCTCAGGGACCTCCTCACTCCAGCAAACTAATTGTATCGGGAGCTTCCATAAAGGATGTCACAGTTTTTTGGCGAATTTTCGACCCCTCCACCCATTGTCACATTTTGTCAATGGGGTTCAATGTCCTCTGTCATAGACTGCCAAAATTCGGCTACCCCCCGCCCCTCCACCCTAAAACTGTGACATCCTTTATGGAAGCTCCCATATCTCCTTTTTACATCTGGAGCCTGAACTTTTCTCTAAAATTATAAATCTTCAAAAAAATGTTAATAAAGTAGTTCAACTTTCAATAAACAAGTAGTTACATTTTCAACCAAAAAAGATTAATTCTCAACGAAAAATGTAATATACATTATTGATATATGAATATTCATTGACATTTCAACCAAGACAGATTTTAATGTAAATAAAAAACAGAATTCAACCAAATCTGACGAATTTTCAACAAAAAAGTTGAATTCTCGACAAAAAAAGATGACTTTTTAACGTAATGATGGTAGAATCTTTAATCACACGAACTCAATTCCGAACCAAAAATAGAATAGTAGACTTTTCAAACACAAAGAATTAACATTCAAGAAAAAATATTTGGATTTTCTTGTTTGGTTCTATTGATTCAGTTCGCAGTAAGGCGAAAGAACGATAAAACCCCGAAAAAGGGGAAGTTAGTTGAAAATAGGGGGAGAAAAAATAGGAAGAAAAGAAATAAGCGGAAGTCTTTGAAATACAAATATCTCCCAAGCACAATCTTGAGGCATATATATTTCATGAGATAAGGAACTTTGTATGCATTATATAATGTAATAAATCGCCAGACTAAACATAAGCTGTACTGCTAAACAAATTCTTTAATAAAACAGTAATCAGTTTTTTCTCAGTAAGAAAAAATGAGAACACTTCCTACTTTGGTCCTAACATTGGTGGTTTCCCTCAATTATATTGGTAAATATAGTAATATATTTCCTATATTTTTACAAAAAATTTCAGGTTTCCACAAATAAAAATTTGTCCAACGTAATGCGCATTCTATCCTGTTTTAAATCCGTGAAAATACTTGGAAATTCCCTGAAATCATGTGAAATCTTTGAATTATTTTGAAATCTCTTTATATTTTTAAAACCATTTGAAATCTAATGAAACCTTTTAAAGTAATTTAAAATCACTTTGAACACTTAAATATTTAAAATTCGATGAAAGTGTTGAAATCCTATGAAATGGATTGAACTACTTGAAAAAGTTGCGAAATACTTCCAAATTCCATTAAAATTTTATAAAATCCTTGGAAATTTCTTGTAATCTATGTACTAAAAACATAAAAATCTTTGGAATCTTGTGATCGGGTGAAAAATGTTAGAAAAAGCTTCTACCACATCATTTGCAACACAACAACCGTAGCTAAAAATGCATTTAAAATAAAAACAAAAGCTTAAAACTGTATCTTCGTCAAAAGTGACACAACTCACTTTCCTGGTTGGTGCTCAATTTCTTTAAAATAGGCCTTTGAGATTCGTATTTAAACTATTTTAGGTCATTCTGCGCAACCGTACCTCTATACTAAAGACTTAATTAGAAAATATTAATAATTTTTATTTTATTTTATTTTCTCTCTCTCTTTTCTTCAATTATGGACATGTTCTCATATTCAAACCACACCGTAACATACCCGTAAACAAAAATTCCATCTTCTAATAACTAACTAAAAAATTAAACTGTTCAAACTCCAAAGAACGTCAAATGGAAATCATTAAAAATTAAATAATTTTATATGATATTAAATGGGTGACATAAAAAATTGGAAGGATTTTTGTAGTAAAAACTTTAAGAAGTTTCAGTCTCAAAAGAGTTAGAAATCAATAAAACGGATGTTCATTGAGAAATAATGCCTCATATAACAAAAGGGTTCTGATTTTAATTTTTCCTCATTAAAAGTTTGATAACTTTATGAACATAAATTTTAGTAACTAGGAAAAATGTTCTTTAACCAGGAAAAGATGAAAATTTTTATCTTGGGTTTAGAGGCCACATTAGTTAATTTCATCATAATATTTGTTATCAACTTATTACAATAACAGTTGCGAGTTTCTGAAAAAAATTTCTAATATAATATTACTATTCACGTGAATGTCACATGATTTAGTAGAAAAAGTAATTTTTTCCCGTAGGGACATGATTCACTTATTTGTTGGAGCGCAATTTCTTTAAAAACAAATAATTTTAGACAAAGTTTGGTTTGTTTTACTCTACGAAACCTAATGAAAAATATACATGTAGTTCAGGCCCAAGAAAAAAATTAGGTAACAAATTTATTAAGAAAGAAATCATTTTTTTACATAGTAGCCCCATATCCAGGAATGTTCCGCTAACATTTGTGAATGGTTTGAAAAACTGATTGATGAAATCCAAATATCTCACAAGGACAAGGTCGAGGCATGTTCAATCGACAAGATAAGAGCTATCAGAATAATCATTAGTTACACTGTTAATCGAACGCTTCATTAAAACAGTAAGAAGTTTTTCCTCCGAAAAAATGAAGGCCCTTTCTGCTCTGGTTCTATCATTGGCGGTTATTCTTAATTCTGTTGGTAAATATTAGGTATAATATGTCTATATTTTTACAAACATTTTTAAGGTTTACGGAAATAACAATTTGTACGACATAATGCGCATTCCATCCTGACATAAATCCGTGAAAATACTTTGAAATCCCTTGAAGGCTATAGAAATCTTTGAATTCTTTTGAACTCCCTTTACATTTTTAAACCCCTTTGAAATCTTATGAAATCCTTTAAAATATTTCGAAATCCCTTTAAACACTCAACTATTTAAAATTCCATGAAATCTTTTTAAATCTCTCAAAATCCGTTGGAAAGTATTTTAAAATCCCTTCAAATCTTTTAAATTCGGTGAAATTTTCTTTAATCTTATGATATCTGTTGAAACGGAATGATTAGACGTCTTGATTTATCAAGACGTGTGCTGAATTTTTTTATCTCTGTCCTGATTTACTGACTTTTTGTGCGATATCCTGACTTATCATGTCCGGAAAAGACACTTCGCGTTTTTTATTGCGCGGACTAAATTAGCTTTCTTTTTTTTAGCAGCCAAAAGGATTGAATCAGATGACAAACGTAAACCCCAGATTTACAATTTTTTGCGCGAATAGAAATGTTACGTCGCATTCGGAAATTTTAAAAGTTGCTCAATATTTTTTTACCATTCCTGGGCATAACTCCAATTGCGAACGGATTTATTCCCTATAAATTATCCAGTGGAGTAATTGACAGAATCGAATTTGCCTTGAAAGAGTTACGTATATTGTGAATGTTAAATTCAATTTGAAAAAATTGCCATGTTTGGAATTTTACAAATATTGAAAAAGGAAGGAAAATATCGAATTATTTTAAAAAAATTGAAAATTCTATAATGTATGTAAAATAAGCAACACATTGCACAGACTTTACTATACTATTTAAAAGAAATAGTGGTGGGGGAACTTAGGGGTAGAGGAACGTAGTGGTCGCAGGGGGTGATAAGTGGGGTAATGTCTTGATTTTCCGATCAAGCTATCGGGTCACCCTATGTTGTGATACACCTAAAAATTCTGCGAAATCTTATAAAATTCTTTGAAATTTTTTGCAATCTATGTACTAAAAACACAAAACATAACTCACATTCTTTTTTGGTACAATATTTCATTAGAATCAAATATTTTCAGACAAAGTTTCGTTTTTTTTTCTCTACGATACCTAGTCAAAGGTATCCATGTTGTTATGAATACAAATATTTTACAAGAACAAACTCGAGGGCTCTATAATTCATGCGATAAGAACTATAGTATTATATGTATTATCTCACCAAAAACATCTACGATGGAAAAAATTCAAGCAAGTAAAAGTTATCAGTACAATCAACCTTCTAATATTTTTTTTTTACTGAAAATACCAATTTTTGAAGTAAGACGCCAACGCAACCTAAAATTGTTTAAAAATTATGAACCTTTAATTTATATTGTTTTTTTTGTTCAAAAATGTCAATTTATGGTAAAAAAAGCTAAAATAACCGAAACATCGTAATTTTTTAAAGAATTTTTAATCGTTAAAAGATTATAATTTTTCATTAAATAAGCCATTTCTGGCGTAAAACGCTGAGATAACAATTCTAACAATTTTTCGTTATCTATTGGAGTTGGACAAGTGATCCTAGTTTAATTAATTTTGAAACATTCATCTGGATTTTACCAAAAAATATCTGCGACATTACCTTTACTACTTTTATCGTTATTAAAACTTGTAATTTCCTCGTCTATTTCAGATTTACTTTCATATTCAACTTTTTAAAGTGCTTCATCGATAATTTCATCCTTTTTTTGCAATTCTTCTACATTTGCCTCTCAAAGTAATTTAAAATTAATTTCCTGAGACCTGCATCAACGTAATTAGACATATATGAATCACAGCTATATATCTTGATTTTTTCTTCGCAAAATAACTTTAGATGTTTTTAAAGGACTTTTTATAACAAGTGTATCATTTTCTTCGAACATATTTGAATAATTCAACATATCGTTAAATTAATCATAATTAATATGTTTAAAATAAATTTCCATACCTCTGATCATTTTCCTTCGAATTATTGATCTGCAGATTAGAAGTTGCCAAAAAATGTTATAATTAGACAGTTTGACATTTTGCTTCACGTACTTTTGAAAACTTTAATTCTGTGTTTCCTGTTGCAGAGTTAAGTTCACAGTCCGAGGGTTCGCGTAATGGCGCCCCTACTCTTGGTTCTTCTCGTGCCGGAACTTCTTATTCTTCTGGCAGATATCATTCTCCTGAAAGGTCAAGGTCCAGGTCTCCTCCTGTCGAGTTTGATCCTGCCGGATTTCATCATGCCAGGCTTCCTCCTGTCGACTATGATCCTGCATGGTTTCCTCCTTCCGAGTTTGATCCTGAAGGGATTCATTATGCCTGGTTTCATCCTGCCGAGTATCCTCCTTACAGCCATTATTCTCCAGGCAAATCTCCTTCAAAGCCTCCTCCTCCTGCCAGGTCTTCTCCTTCAAGCCCTCCTCCTCCTGCCAGATCTTCTCCTTCAAGACCTCCTCCTCCTCTCCCTAGGACCATGGTTCCACCTACCAGGCTTCCTTCACGTCACAAAAATGGATGTGGACTTAAAAATTTTGAATTTATTCGGCTTACTTCCAAAACAAATCGGCTCCAGACATTCGAACTTCGAAGATACACTTTTCCAGCCGATAAAGGACTTAAATTGAGAATAAGAGATAATGTCTTTGAGCCTGTGCCAACCCAAGAACAAATTGTCATATCAACATCCGATGGTTACGTCTTTGCAATATTGGATAGTACGAATACTCTTGCTGGAATCTATATTTGTGATTGGAGTAATGGAGCTATAAGAAGGGCGAAAATAAACATGAAAAGCGGAACGGTTACCACATTGACCAAAGAAGAAGTCAATGAAACCCCAGTAGGTCCCAGACGCCCAATACGAACATGTTTTCGAATAAATCTTGCAAAAGAATTGTAAACAACAATCCTTCACACTATTCATTTAATTAAAAAATAAATAAATAAAACTAGAATATAAAATTGTTTGCGATCTAAAGTCGGATCAAAATCTTACAAGTAAGTTGTAATTAGAAATAATACTAAAAAAGCTATCTACTATTATGGTTCACAAGGTCAATGCTCCAGTCAGTTTTTTAAAGAAACAAGTAGAAAAGTTCCTTTTCATTCCCTTACGAAAATGATTTAGGAGGAACTTCATCATAGATTTTATAATGATTTACCCGTATTCCTTTTACTAGAGGCGAGACGACCCTTTAGCAGATAGAAAATAATTCCACACCGTTTAATTGTATACGTTTGCAACAATAAAGAAAGATTTTTGTTTTTTATAATAATCTACCACATAATTTATTAATGTAATCTAACAATCTACCCACCCCCTACCCTTATACCTGCTCTTACACTTCCCTCTCTCACTTTTCTCATATGAACTTCTTGATCCCCGGCTGGAACCGAGTTACGCTTAACCTGAAAGGGATTTGGCTAATATGGTACAATAATAATTAAAAAAATAATATTTTATAAATTCATTTTGTCTACTTTCGCTCACTTCTTACGAGTTTTTTGTCCAAAGAAAGATTTTTCTATCATGTCATTGTGACAGTTTATTAGTATCAGTGATGAGTAGTTTGCTTTTTGAAAGAAACTAGTTATCGTTATCGTTACCATTTGAAAATGTGACTTTTCTTATTTACTTTTCCAAAAAAAGTAACTATCATTACTTTTCAGTTACTCTTGTATTGTACATTGAGATTTTGTCATAAAAACAACCGCGAGATTTAAACGGAAGAGGCTGCCATTCCCCAGCTCGGATTTGTTTATTTACATCATTTTCACTCCAAAAATGAAAAAAATTACATTTTTTACTCAAAATTTGGTACGAAATAATAAATGCTTAGCCAAACATTACATCATCTTAAATCAATACGTAGAGACTTACAGAATACGGATAATTTGCTTATTGATTAACTTAATTTTTACAAATTTGATTAAAAAAATGGTCAAATAGTGTTATTTTTGGTGTAAAAAATTCTTTTTCCGAAAACTTCTTCTTATTAATGTAAGAATGACATTTAATCACAAACATAATTAAAAAAATGCCAAGAACTTTAACTATCTAATATATAAGAACCATATAATCATAATCTTTAAAAAGCCTGAATAAATATTGAAGGAATTAATGGAAAATAGGAAAACTATAAAGGAACTATTTATTTGAGACAACTGACAATCTGAATAAATTTCTCTTGATATCTTTCAACTCTGTTAAATTCCATTGAAATCCATGAAAATCTTTTGGAATCTCTTGAAATCTGTGTAAATCCGCAGAAACTCTTTGAAATAATTGAAATAGTTAGAAATCTGAAGGAATGATTTTTGAAAATAAAATTAATTTGAATTTATTCTCTATACACCTCTAGAAATCTTTTAAAATCCCTTGAGATTTGTAAAATCCCCTAAAATCTTGGAATTATTTTTAAGACCAATAAATTCCTGAAATCTTGTAAAATTCCTTGCAATTTTTGGAAATTTTACACCATTCTTTGACATCCCTTCAAATTTTTTTAATCTCTTAAAATTCTTTCGAATCATTTAAAATAACTTAAAACCTTTAAAATCCTTTAAAATTTTGGTAATTCCTTCGGGTCACTTGAAGTTGTTAAAATTCGCTGATTCATTTGAAATATTTAAGAATTTTAGAATCTTGTGAAATTCTTTTATAATTTGAAATCCTGGGTTAAGTATATAAATCAGTCGTTTTTCTATTTTTTGCATCAATTCTTTCAACACTTTACCATTATTTAATTCTATACTGATTTTTGTTCTGATGATTTCTATGATGAATTTTCTAGAATTGTGACAAAATTATACAAGATTTATTACAGGCAACTCATGGTAGGACTATACTCAATTTCCTATAATACTTATATTATTCATAAAGGGTGAACTAGATTTTGAAAATAACCAAAGGAGTCACTTTTCATATATTTATTGTTACTGAAAAAATGTAAAGGAACATTTTGAAATCTTGAGTACAAATGTTTGTCAAATCTACAAAACCGTCGTTCCTGAAAATTTGGAAAAATCATAAAATTAAGAGTAAATTCTACTCTTTAACCTGAAGTGGCACAATATTGTTTAAAAAAATGTCAAAGGAGGGTTTCGTAAAAGCCAACAGCGGAAATCTGGCAAAAAAATATATATTTATGGTATCGAGTATTTTAAGAGTAATTGTGACTTCGTAAGTGCAGAAAAAACGAGGAGTGAAAGTGAAGCCGTTAGGTGGCCTAACCTCTTTATCATATAAGTTTCATTAGTTTCCATCAAAGCCACATCGTCACATTGATAATTATGAGAACGTCGGAGTCACGTGACACCAACTTGAATATGTAAGTATATTCCCGAATTAAATTTTTAATAATTTTTCTCTTTTGAACGACTCAACAGAAAAAAATGTAGAACGCAGCTCGAGTTTAGATTAAAATTACGTATTAAAAAATCAGTTTATCTAAAATAGCGAAACAACCCTATTGTTAATGAGAGACTAGCCGATTATTGGTACAACTCTGGCACAAACATCGCCCGACAATCGGGTGAACTATGGAAAATCTTTCTTAAATGAGTAACGCTCAAACGATGACTAATTTTCCCTTATAAAGTATAAGATTATAACAATTTTCAACTGCAGGATTTAAAATTATTTTTTTAACCGAACACTTTTTTTCTAATCCGGGTCAACAGTCAAAGTTGTGTAAAACGGTGATATAAGTGCATATACAGTGTAGACCTCATAAAAATTATCTGATACTCGGTACTTTAAGATTTAAAATAACTATTCGCTTACCTAATTATTATTTAAAAATAATAAGACTTAGAAAAAACAAAAGTTAAAATGTGTTGCAGGTAAATTTTGGAACAGTTAAAAATTGAATGTATTTCGGTCAAAGTTTCAGTGAGGTTAGGAGAATAATTCTGATTTAATCTACTGGGCCACACTGCAGTGAGCAAATTTGGGTATAGGACACAGCAACGGCAAAAGAAAAGAAAATTAAAAGATTGTTTTTACTTATCAATCACCTCTGAAATAGATTAGACTATTGTAAAAGAACTAGAAATTATTTTATACCGCTAAGCAAAAAGAAACTGACAGCCGGGAATCGCTATACTGCTCCAATTTAATGAAGTTAAAAGACGGTGGATAGCGCTGGCGTCGTAATTCTCGTTACTTTTCGAACAAAAATTGAGCGATAATGAGGCGAAAGATTACACAGACCCACAAAGAAAAAGTGGGTTGTGCGAGAGATCAGAGTATGGTACCCATACGTATTTTGGGGCGCTGAACAAGAATCTGGCATCAGTTTTCCCCGAGCGCGTCAGGATTTTCCCCTAGACGCGGAAAATTCCCTATAAAATCTGCTTCGTCGGGTATGAAATAACCCTTGCTATTGAAATCGGCTGGAAAAAGATCAGGCATGACGTTTTTTGTATTTTGGTGCGCAGAATACCAATCTGAGACTAGTTTCACGCTATCACATCGGGGTCTTCCACTAGATGCAGAAGATTCCTTAGAAAAGCAGATTTTCGTGTACCAAATTACCACTGGGTATGAATTTATTTGGAAATCAGGCTGAGTATGGTGTCTTTTTATATTTTAGATGCTGAACACGAATTTTTACTCAGATTTCCGCTAACTCTTCAAAGTTTTCCCTAAGATCCAGAAAATTCCCTAAAAGCCAGCTTATTTTAGTACAATAATACCTTTGTTAGTGGAATTATAAAAAAAAAGTATTGTGGGGATACTTTTTGGGTATAATACAGAAGGGGGCTTTCGCTTCAGAGCCTTCACTTTTTCCACAGACTCGACGAATTCCCTAAAGAGATCTATTTTTTTTAATAATGGCGTTACAGTGAATTCAACTTCGCAGCTGAAAACTTTCTCATGAGCCTGGAAAAATTTAGAGCAGATAATAAATTTGAAAACAATTTTTTTTTTAAGGAATAAAAATTCCAGAACCATGAGCAAAATTCAAGGATTTTTCCAGGTTTTCAAGGATTTCCAGGACGCTGACACCCTGAATAATCGAATAATGCAGGTCTCACCCCTACCCCTTTTTGAACGCCTCATGGGGGGGGGGGGCGAGAAGGCACTTCTCCAATTGGTCATGGAATTAAAAAAAGTAAAAAAATCGATATCTCGAAAACTATTCGAGTAGTTCAATTCGGAAGACTTAAGCTTTCAGATGCTTTTCATTAAACAGTTCAGAGATTTTTTTTGAACGAGTTGCAATCAAAATAAATTAGGGACCTCGACTTTTGGCCCTGATTTTAATAGTTTTGATTCGTAAAATAAAATGTGCTTGATATTATTTATAATTATATTAAATTATTGAAATTACCATCGTCCCTGCTTCTTGAAGATTCTTGGGCTCTCCACTCACTAATTTCTTTCCTTAATAAAAATACCGCCTCAGCAATTTCTCTTTCAGTGTTCCTTGTCGATGGCGTTGATACGCTCTCACTCTTTTCTGCAAAATCTGCAACTTTATATTCCTTGGCTGGTTTTTGCAAGGAAGGCATTTTTCCTTGAGCACTTTGTACACCTTTTGAAGGACCACTTTTTGATGGGTTGAATTTATTATTTGAGAGCGCATTTTTGTTCGGCTTTTCATTCTTTTTGGACAGCAAAAGCAAAGATTTCTTATTTCGAGCCGTGGCTTCATTATTTGCTAATCGTGCTTGTGTTGACTTTGGAAGAATTTTTCTATTTTTTTGCATTTTTAGTCTATGTCGAAACAGGAATTTGATTCATTTTACCTCTTCGATCGTACTAAGGTTTGTCGGATCTGCAATTTACATAAATATTAATACAAATTTTCTTCCTTTACAATTTGAATAGTCAATATATAGAAAAGACCTAAATACTAATAGAAAATATCACAAACCAATTTCGATATGGGGTATAAATATTGATACAGTAATTATAAAATAAAGAAGCAGAAAAGCCAAAAAATGATCTTCAGCCACCGTCAGAAGTAGAACAAAAAATTTTGTAGGCAACATTTTCAAATAAAAAAAAATGTAATTCAAAACCAGGAAATTTCGAGAAATTTAGGTGATTCTGACAGCTACAGAAAGTCATTCAAACTTTCTGTTTAAAAATGCGGAAACAATTTTTTTAAAGACTGTACACTTTTTATGGGAAATTGCCGCTTGTCACCTGTCGACGCTTTCGATATCGAACATCTGCTAAAAATTACTCGATCCAACGGTTACGGGGAGCTAATTTGAACGAACCGCCACTGGAAAAGTGGGAAAAATAAACACACATAACCTTAAAACCAAGAAAAAACTATAGACTTGAATCACGAAAAATTATATGGGTTTCCACACAAAGGACATAAACTATTCAACAACTTACAATTTATTCATTTTTTTCTCCAGTATTTTGTGGTAAATGCCCTAGATAATTGAATCTTTCTTATTCCTAATATGGCTAAAACACACACCTTTTGTGATCGAAACATCTGCTTACCACGAAACTAAGGTTTAAAAACGTGAAAATAACACTTTTGCACTACTTAAAACACTATAAACTGGGTATAAACACGAAAACTGATCTCTAATGACAAGAAATGATTCGAATTTGTTGTTATTTACAATTCTGTAGACGCAGGTGTTCTCAAAATTGAGCAGCAATTTTTCTACGCGCAGCTTTTTGGTTTTATGACCGCACCACTGTGAGAAGTCAGCAGACGAAGTTTTCTAACCTGAAAATAGCAAACTCGACGTGTGGTGACAAAAAAGTTCAAATTTAAGAATAACTTTGCATGAAGATTATCTAGTTTAACAAAATGGCAATGCAACTTCCAGCAAATGTAGGATCCGAGGAAATTAAGACAGTACGTATTTCTTTATTTAAAATGATTTATCATATTTTTAGAGGTTATGTTTTGTACTTTTTCTGAACTGAAATTGATAGAATGTTTTAAACCTTTTTTTTAGTATTTGAGGTTTTATTACATTCGTTTTTAAATTATCTAATCGATATGCAAATTAAACACTTTATTTAATTTACATGAATTCAAAAACCTCAAATATGTATGATCGGATTAAAAAATTTGTATGTAGCACATAAATTAATATGCAGTATTTTTTACTCTTGGGTATTAAGCTTTTAATATCTGTTTTTTTTTTTATTATTATTTGAATAACTATTTATAAATCATTAAAAATGTGCAGCATTTGTCTTCAGAATAAAACATTTTTCAAGTCATATTTTAAGATTTGAAGTCAATTTAATACATTTTTGACATTAATGTCTAAAATAAGTTTTAAATTACAAATTTAAGCCGTTTTTCGGGTGACCGCTGGACCCGGAAGTGACCGGGAAACCGAAGAAAATGACAGTGAATTTATTTTTTGATCGGCAATTTTAAAAATTTTTACGAGAAATATCTATCATGTCAAAATTAAAAATAAGTTTTATTTCAACTGTTTTTTTTTTAATTTTAAGTTTAATATTTTTCAATTATGAAATCATTCATTTTACTAAATAATTAAATAAATTATCATTATTAATTCATTCTAAAATAATCAATAATTAATATTAATAATAATTCTAATCGTATTTCTAAAATATTTTACTTTAAAAATTTTCCATCTTGTGTCACCCATTTTCAAGCGTACATTTTCAATTTAAAGCATTTCAAAATGCAGTTTTGAAGGCTCTTAAGAAATGATCAAATTTTATTTATTAAATTCGTATGTAAAGTTATGTAAATATTACATTTTTAACGCGTTTTCCTAATATAAAATTCGGCATATTCTTCAATTTTCAAGTGTTCAAAACTTAATATTCAATTTTTTCAATTTTTAACTGTTCAATCTTCAAGAAAAAAGCGAATTTTGTATGACAAACAAGTGTAAAAATGTTATATTTACATAATTTTACAAAAAAAAAAAATAAATAATAAACATTTTAATTCAGAAAAAAATCGTTAAAAAGACAATTTTTTCGGAAACGGATTGCCATTGGCAAATAATGTTTTGACAAATTAATATTCATTCAATTGACTTTCAGATATGGAATTTATGAGATTAAAAATAATCCTAACTCTGATAGTTTCCTTGTTAAACAATTAGAAACTAAAAGCATTTGAAACTGAAGATTTTTGATAAAAAACTTTGTAAGTTGGTCAACTGTAAATAAAAATTAATTAATGATTTCTTAAATTGAACCGTATTTCGAGTATTAGAAATCGAACAATAATTGATTTTACAAGACGATTTTGCATTTCTACAAAATTACAGAATTTACAGTTTTTAACATTGAAAATTGAACTTTTTCAATTCTAAAGCTTTAGTAGTCAAAAAAATCTAAAAGCCCCATTGAAAATTTATAAACTATTTTCAATTTGAAAGTAACTTCAAATTAATATATTCATAATTTAACGTTTTTATTCAATTTAAAATTGTATCAGTCTCAAAATATCCCATTTTTAACCCATTGCATTGAAAAAATTTAATAAAAAAAGAACATTTCTGTACAATTTAAAACTGGATTGTTCGAAATAGCCTCGAATCGTTAAAGTTTCGGACAGTTAATTTAATCTTTGTACGTTACAATTTTAATTGTTCTATTTCTAATTTATCAGTAAACGTGTTAAATTTCGATGTATAAATAATAATTCAACAATTATTAATTTAAAATGACTTGAAATAAAAAAATTTAACTTATAATTTAAAAAGTGTTCCTTTAAAAAAATGTAATCGTTTAATTTTTAATGTTTCAAACTTAAAATTACTTAAAGGATACAATTTTTAACATTTGCAAATTTATTGATTCATTCTTCAAATTAGAGCATTGAAAATAATAGCGTGAATTTTTTTAATAAAAAAAAAGTTTCACCAGAAACCTTTAAACTATTCAATTTTGAAAAATTGTTAATGTGAAATTTTTCAATTTAACTGCATTTAATTCAAAATTGTTCAATTTAAGTGTTAAAAGAGTTCATTTTATACGTGTACATTATTGAGCGTTTGAATTAAAAATTGTGTAAGGTTCAACTATTAAAGTTTAAAATTCAAAACAGTTCCATTTGAAATATTCTACTTTGAAGTTCATTTTTGATTACTTCAAATGAAAAAAATTTCAGCTATAAGAGTTCACATTTTTTAATTTTAATGACCGTGAAAACATTTTTGCGAACTGGGGAAAAAACCAGGAATTTTTTTCCTCGTTTAAAACGGCCACCCTGTGTGTTGAATATTTAAAAAAAGAATTCGAAATGAGGCATTTTACATTGCGAAAGCTCTTAATTAAACTAAAACCTTAGAATAACTTACAATTTTCAATTGAAAGGTACATAAAATGTATTTATTTTCACTTTATAGTTTAGGGAATTCCTGATGAACTACAATAAACTCTCTGAAATTTGCTTTGTGGACTGCATCAGTGATTTTACGAGTCGTGATATCAAGGAGAAAGAAGAGAAATGCGCCCTTAATTGCATGGAAAAATACCTGAAAATGAATCAGAGGATTTCCCAAAGGTTTCAGGAATTCCAAATGATCGCTAACGAAAATGTTATGGCAGCGGAAAAAAAACTGGCCCAACATTAGTTGAAGCCTTTCCTTCTAAACTTAAGTTAACCTACTGTAATTTGTGTCTTCTAGAATTATAAATAATGTACAGTAAAATCTCTGATTTTATATTTCCGTTTATTTCAATTTACTATCGATATACGTACATTTAAAGCTTATAATTGTTACGAAAAAATAGTATAAATAGAGCAATGTTCCAAAATGACGCTATATTATTGAAATAATATATCAATAAATATTTGTCTACTTTACAGGCCCTTTTTATATAATTGAACACTCAGTTGTATAAACTATATAGTTAATTATGTTTCTACAGTCTTCGCGAATTTACTACATTTATGGAAAGAATTATTTAAATATATAAATTATCTTTAACTCAATTTATTGGGTAACCTATTCTCAATTTTAGGTTCACACTCTTCATTTTTTCTCTATGAAAAAATTGTATATTTAAACTGCATTAAAAATGTTAGTTTAATTCGTTGTTGTGCAATGTTGTGACCGCTGGATTCAAGAAATGCTATTACTTTCTCTTTACAATCATTCCCGAAAAGTTACATTTTTTTAATAAAAATATCGCTTGCCTTTGCCTTTCGAAAGAGATACGTTTTCTGACAAGTTAATTATTCGCTAAATTTTGACACGATGTAAACATTTCCAATTCTTAACATTTATTGAAATAGTCTCCCCATTTCAAAATTTTCTCTGGTGAACAACAGTTTAGCATAGTGTATATATAAATATTTGAACAAACACGTAATCTATCAGTTCTTCAAAAATTCCGAATTAAAACTAAAATAACGTTTACTTCCAGTACGATTAATTGCTGATTTTATAATCATCTAATCTGGAAATTAACGTACTTTTCCAATATATATTTTAAAAACTTCGCAGATTAGCTGCATTAATCTAACTAGACTTTGAATGCCCAAAATTGTGAAATCTCGGTTTAGCTTGAACATCAAGTCCACCAATATGAGAGTTCCACTCAAATTGTGGGAGTTTAGTCAAATTTTGCATGGACCCAACAATATTGTGCGCTGGAATCTGCGAATTGCAACTCGGGCCTGAAATGAGAATATCTTGATTCTGCATTGAGGAATCCGGATTGGGAGAATTCGGTGGTGTTTTCCTTAGTCTTTTGTAATCAGAGAACCTGTTGAGAGACACTTGGTCAACGCAGATAGCCTGGGTGGTGTGTCGAGTTTTGTACAAAATTGGACAACTTAAATCGCCTTTGAGACTCAGACTGTAAAGATTAGCAAGTCTACGTAGTTTTTCACGTTCTGGTTGATGCATTGGATGCAATTTCAGTTCGCTTTGATTCGGATCTTGCAAGAATCTGGATACTTTTTCGTTAGCGGAAGTTATTATTGAGTATCCAGGTTTGTTATCAACGTGTCGACGACCAGCGCGGATTTCTCGCCCATTGATTCCATCACGAATCCATTGAATTCTTTGTTTGTATGATTTTCTGACTTCGTCGCTTAGATGCTCAAAACTTCCGTGAAGAATTGCTTGGAAAGCAGGATCTGTTGCTACTTTATCTTCGCTAATACTTTCGGTATCATCCCACCAACTTGATTCTCCGATCCAGTCGGATTGTTCATCATCGCCTGGAAAGTTAGAAGTTTATTAGATGATGTTATTAGGTTTAATTACGCATGAATAATACGAGGGATTAACTACTCGACTATTGACTGTGTATCAGATTTCAAAGACTTCACCAAATTTTTAAGATTCCAAAAGAAAACGATCAAAATTACAAAACAAAATATTTCAAAATATTCCAAAGATTTATTTCAAATTATTTCAGAATGATTTCAAAGTATGTAAGAACATTTAACCAATTTCGTAAAATTTTTTAAAGAAATCAAAAGATTTCACAAATTTTCAAAAAATGTTGAATCGTTTCAGAAGATTTCAAATGTTGCCATGATTTTACAATGATTTCAGAAGATTTAAATGATTTCACAAAATATTTTTCAAGATTTCAATCCAGCAAAAAGATTTTAAATATTTCAGAAGATTTCGCACAGATTTTAAAAACTTCAATGATTACACAAGGATTTTAACGATTTTACAAACTATTCTTCAACGCTTCAAAGATTCAGAAGATTTCAACCTACTTCAAATCATTTTACAAGATTTCAAGCATTTTTCTCAGATTTCACAACAAAGATTTCAATTATTTCACAAAAATTTTACAATTATTTCGATGATTTCAAGTATTTCAATGGTTTCATAAAGATTTGAATGATTCTAAAAGCAGCTAAAAGATTTCAAAGTATTTCACAATGTTAAAAAGATTCAAAAAGATATAAAAGAATTCAAAAGATTTAGAAAAGATTACACAACAAAAATGTCAATGATTTCACAGATTTCAGAAGATTTAAAATATTTAAATGATTTCACCAAGATTTAAATGATTTCACCGAACAGTTTTCAATAATTCAAGGATTCCAAAAGATTTTAACGATTTCTAAAAATATTTCAAAGATTTAAAATTATTTCAGAAGATTTCGCAAAGATTTTACGAAGATTTCACAGGTTTAAACATATTTCGAATCATTTCAGAAGATATCAAAGATTTTGAAAAATATTCCAAGATTTCACAACAAAAGTTTCAAAATATTTCAAAGATTTGGAAACGATTACACAAAGAAAATTTCAATGATTTCACAAAGATTTAAAAATATTTCAAATTATTTCAGAAGCTTTCGCAAAGATTTCACAGAGATTTCAAAACATTTCAAATTATTTTAGAAGATTTTGCAAAGATTTCACAACAAAGGTTGCAAAAAATTTCACATATTTCCAAAGAGTTTCAATGATTTCATAAAGATTTTAAGGATTTTAAATATTTCAGAAAATACTTTTCAAGATTTCAAAAAGATGGAATGTTTTAAAAATATTTAATATTGTTTCAATGATTTCACGGAATAGTTTTCAATAATTCAAGGATTCCAAAAGATTTTAATGATTTCTAAAAATATTTCAAAGATTTCAAAGTATTTAAAATTATTTCAGAAGATTTCGCAAAGATTTTACGAAGATTTCACAGATTTAAACATATTTCGAATCATTTCAGAAGATATCAAAGATTTTGAAAAATATTCGCAGATTTCACAACAAAGCTTTAAAAAAATTTCAAATATTTCAATTATTTTACAGAGTTCCAATATATTATTCAATGTTTTTGTACAGATTTGAATGATTCTAAAAGCAGCTAAAAGATTTATAAGAGTTTAAAAATTTATTTCAAATTATTTTAGAAGATTTCAATGATTTCACAAAGATTTCAAAGTATTTCAAAAGATTTAACAAATTTCACAAAGAATTCGAAAAGATTTAAAAGCATTAAAACATTTCAAAATATTTTAAAGATTTCGAAAAGATTACGCAACGAAAATTTCAATTATTTCATAAAGATTTAACAAAGATTTTAAAATATTTGAAATTATTTAAGAAGCTTTCGCAAAGATTTCAAATGTTTCAAAACACTTCAACTCATTTTAGAAGATTTTACAAAGATTTGAAAACAAAGGTTTCAACAAAATGTATAATATTTCAAACGTTTCAACTATTTTACAAAGATTTCAATGCTATCACAAAATAATTTTAAAGATTTCAAAGACTAAGACTTTAAAGATATATTTTAACTTATTTTAGAAGATGTAAAAGATTTCGGTGATTTCACAAAGATTTCATAGTACATATTTCAGGAGATTTAACTTTCACACAGATTTTAAAAAGGCTTTAAAGGTTCAAAAGATTTCACAACTTTTCAAAGATTTTAAAATTTGGAAAATATTACACAACGAAAATTTTAAATGATTTCACAAAGATTTCAAATTATTTCAAAAGATTAAACATATTTCAATGATTTCATGAAGATTTTAAAGGTTTAAACATATTTCGAATCTATTTTAGAAGATTTCAAATATTTCACAACAAAAGTTTCAAAATATTTCAAAGATTTCGAAAAGATTACACAACGAAAATTTCAATGATTTCACAAAGATTTAAAAATATTTCAAATTATTTCAGAAGCTGTCGCAAAAATTTCACGGAGATTTCAAAACATTTCAAATTATTTTAGAAGATTTTGCAAAGATTTCACAACAAATGTTGCAAAAAATGTCAAATATTTCAAAAGGGTTTCAATGATTTCGTAAAGATTTTAAGGATTTCAAATATTTCAGAAAATACTTTTAAAGATTTCAAAAAGATTAAATGTTTTACAAATATTTAATATTATTATAATGATTTCATAAAGATTTGAATGATTTCACAAACTATTTTTCAATATTTCAAAGATTACAAAACATTTTAAAGATTTAAAATTTTTTCAGAAGAAGATTTTGCAAAGATTGGAAAGATTTTCAAATATTTCAAATCATTTTAGAAGATTTCAAAGATTTCACAAAGGCTTGTACATGCCATTTCAAGAGTGATAAACTACTCAGAATGATCCTATTTTATTTTAAATTAATTTTCTCTAAATAATCCTAATTTTTACCTTCACGATCTTCATCATTTGTTACGATTCCTGCTTCTGAATCGCTAGAAGAAATGCTGGAACTAGACACACGGGAACAGTCCATTGCATCCTCACTACGAACTTTTTCCCTATTCTTTGATTTTGAAGCACGAGATGGTTTCGGGGAACGCATTTCGCAATCGGTTGATCGTTCTCTGCAGGATCTCTTCCTTTTTCCACACCTGAAAATTGAATTAAAATTATCGTACCACAGAATATGCCCTTTTTTGTATTCGACGCATATAAAAATCAGCTAAAATTCACATACCATATTGCTCCGTATCTGTTTTCGCAATCGTTTCTAAAAACTCGTTTCTTTTTACCAACTGAACTTGAAATAATTGTAACTGCTTGTGATGTTGAAGGATTCGAATCAGAGTCAATAGCCATTCTCTTAAACTTCCTTTTACGCCTGGTATTGGTTCTTGGCATGAAATTTTCATTCACAGAATCGCTCTCAAAGTTACTGGCATTATTCAAATTAGAAAATCGAGCGAATCGTTTTGTGTGATTTGTATCATCGCTGTCGGACTGATATTTAGAAGTGCAAGCATTTTTCGATATCCTTACATCACAAACGGAAGAGGAACTATCGTCCGAATGTTTATGGGCACTTATCGAGGCTGGAAAGAAGACTTGTGTTAATTATGCTCTAGTGGCAGATAACGATTCCTAAATAAAGTATTACTGCTTTTTCGAAATCTTATACAGAATATTGGACATTTCAACTTATAAAAATAAGCCAACAAAATTTCGTACTTTAATTATGATTATACGAAAATTTTATATTCAGTTTCGAGATAGCAACAAATTAAAAAACTATAGAAATATTAAAGTTTACATACTTTTCATAAGATTCAAATCGCCCTTACACTTACGAATATTTCCCGTGGAACGAGCTCGTCTTCTAATTCCCCATCTACGCCTTACATTTGCACTGTTACTACTTTCCTCAAGTGCCAATGTTAAATCGTGTACGAGAGCCTCCATTTTTACTCTTAAATCCACTGGCACTGTTTTTAAAACACGCTCCATTTGAAGGTAGATTTATTCTGTGAAGAAATTTTTTATTAATCTGATTGACAGGCTGCAAAAAAGAGGATACAATTTTTGTATAATAACTGGATTTGTAAAAATGAATGAAACAATTCTTTCTTTAATTGGTAATCACTAAAGTATACCTACCGATCTGTTATATCATATCCTTAAAATATTTTATATAATCTTTTATATATTTATATATTATATATTTTGTATAGCTCTTGAAAAAAAAAGTGAAATAATAAATAAACATCACCAGGAAATTGCACCTAAATTCCTATAGTCTCGAACTTCACGTTGAAACCCAAACCTTCGATGAATATTTAATTATAAATTAGTTTCAATTATAAAAACTTCAAAATATTATCCGATAGGACATATCTTTCCTTGTGCCTATAAATTCCATATACAAGTATATGGACTCATTCTAGCATTATCGGGGTTGCTACAAAATCTCAACTTCGAAATTCGCTGACTTTCCCTGACCAATTTTTCACATCCCTGACCGTTCTAAATTTTTGTTTTAGACATAAAAGCAACCCCACACCTAGAAGATGAATAATGTCGCGGAAAAAAAATATTTGTCTAGATTTATTTTAAACATTTTTAGTGTCAACAGTCATACAGAATTTTATACCGGATCATACAAAAAGTACATAAAATATATGTAAAATACACGATTTTTCAACCAAATAGTTGAGTTTACAACTGAACAAAAAAAATTATCCAAAAATGGAAAAATTAAATTTTCAGTTGCAATAATTCATTTTCAACCAAGAAAAAAGAAATTTTCAACAAAGTAGTTCAATTTTCAACCAAAGTGATGATTCTCCGATAAAGAAAACATGAATTCTCAACTAAAAGTGTAATAGTTGATATTCACACCAAAAAATATTTTAATTTTAAATCATAAACAGTTGAATTTAAAAAAAAAAAACGAAATTCCAACAAATTAGTTGAATCCTCAACCAAAACAGATAAATTTTTTAACCAAAAATAAGAAATTTCCAAAAACAAGGTTGAATTTTCTAACATGAAAGACTTTTTCAGTCAATAAAAACAATTCTCATCCAAAATATTGCATTTTTAAGCCAAAAAGAGAAGTTTTCTGCTTAAAAGTTGTGTTTTCAAGCCGATATAATGAATTTTTAAGAAAAAAGTTGAACTTGCAACCAAACAATTTGAATTTTTAACCAAAAAAGACGAGTTTTGAACAAAATAATTGAATTTTCAACTAAAAAACACATATACCAAGCAAAAATGGAAGTTTCATTGTATATTTAAGAAAATAATTTGTAATTACAAAAAACGAATTTTCAATCAAATAGTTCAATTTCCAACCAAACAAAATTAATTTTCAAGTAAAAAGATAAGTTTCAACTAATGAGTATACTACCGAAAAACTAAGATTAATTTTCTATCAAAAAAGATAAATTTTCGACAAAAAATGAAAGCTAAATTTTAGTTAACAAAATTTTTTTTCTATTTAAAAAAAAAACTAATTTTTAAACAAAAGAAAAATAATTTTCAACAAAAAGGGTTGATGTTTCAATCAAATTGATTTTTCAGTAAAGAAAGAAAAAAATGCTAACCACATTGTACAATTTTCAAGCCAAAAAAATGAACTTTCTACAAACAGTTGAATTTTCAACCCGAAAATATAAATTTTCAACTAATTAATACAGTTTTCAAAAATGAAAGATGAATTTTCAACAAAAAATGTAATATTGATATTTGAACCTAAAAAGGATAAAAAATTTTTTATGAAAAATAGTTGAATTCATAAAAAAGACGAATTTTCAACAAAATAGCTGAATCCTGTACTAAAACAGATTAATTGTTAAACAAACTGTTGTGATTTTTATCCAAAAAAGATGCAATTTCAACCAAAATAGATCAATTTTGAAGAAAACAGTTTATGTTTTAATTAAAAATGATTTTTCAGTCAAGAAAGAAAACAATGTCAATCATACTGTAGAATTTTCAAGCCAAAAATATGAATTTTCTACAAAACAGTTGAATTTTCAACGCAAAAATATAAATTTTCAACAAAAAATTGAATTTTAAACAAAATAAAGGATGACTTGTTGACAAAATTGTTGAATTATTAACAAAATTGTTGAATTTTCAACAAAAGAATTAAATTTTCAAACAAAAAGTTGCGATTTTTAACCAAAAAAAGGTGCAATTTCAACAAAAATAAATGAATTTTCAACAAAATACTTCATTTTTCAATCAGAAAGGATTTTTCAGCCAAAAAAGAAAAATTGTTAACCATATTGTAGAATTTTCAAGCCAAAAAGATGAATTTTCTACAAAACAGTTGAATTTTCTACCCGAAAATATAAATTTTCAACAAAAGTATAAATTTTCAACAAAAAAGTACATTTTCAACAAAATAGTTTATGTTTCAATAAAATTGATTTTTCAGTCCAAGAATGAAAAAAATGTTCACCACATTGTAGAATTTGCAAGCCAAAAAGATGAACTTTCTACAAAACAGTTGAATTTTCTACCCGAAATTATAAATTTTCAGCCAATTAATAGTTTTCAACCATGAAAGAAGAATTTTCAACAAAAAATGTAATATTGAGATTTCAAACAAAAAGGATTTACATTTTTTATGAAAAATAGTTGAATTCATCCAAAAAGAAGAGGAATTTTCAACAAAATAGTTGATTTTTCAACTAGAGAAGAATTTTCAACAAAAAAAGAAAGTCAACCAAGTTGTTGAATTTTCAAGCAAACAGAATGACACTTTTTCACAAAATTGTTGAATTTTCAACCACATAATAAAATTAACTTCTACATAAGTTTACCAAAAATTCCCTGACTGTCAGGTTTTTCTTGACTTCCTCGAATTCCCTGACCTGCTGATTATTTTGATTGTCGATTATAAAATAAGATGACTTGGATAAAAATAATAGGTTATAAATCATTCAATTTAAGGCCTAAAATGCAGAACCGATGCTGAATAAAGGCAATGAACCTAGTACACATAAAAGTACAAAACGAAAATCGAGAACGCCCTGATGACATCTCGGACTCGGACATTCTTCGGACAACAAAAACAAATTACAAAAAATGAATACTGACCTTACGTGTAGAATTATTCAAAGCCGAACATGACTCCCGAACATATGGTTTGTTGACATTTAAACAAACAAGCGAATGATAAAAGCAGGCGATCGGCCGTGTCTCAACCTGCGATACTACTTTCGGTCTTTAGATATAAATAATAAAACTGTTTTCTCTTTTTGGCGTGACACAATTACGCAGTAGTACGCACACATAATGACTCTGTGTAAAGTAGTTTCCGTCATTTCCGCGCTGCTTTTTAAATTCTAAAATAAGGAATTCCTATAACTTGAAGAAAAAAATAAACTACCCCAAGGGAATGCGTATTAAGGTAAATTAGAGCTAATTACTCATTTATTGCAGGATATGTACGTTCAGTATAGGTATATATCTATTTATTAGTTAATTATAAATACGTGAGTTTTATCCTAGGGGAAAATATGTGCAAATGTCCTGCGCGTATCAGGTATTTCTGGTTGGGTGGGAGAAATCTAAGATGTCTGTACGCCGAGGGCCAAACAATAATACCAATCACATGGGACAAAACATTTTTTTAATAATTTCAGATAATTTAAATGATTAAAAGTTGATAAGAATTTTATTCATTTTCTTTCCTTATTGGAAAACAAACTGATTCTTCACTGTGACTGTATTGAAATATTTCTCATTTTTCAAAAAAACTATTAAATAATACAATTGTTACAAAAAAAACAAAACAATTTGACTGTTTAATTGAATAAGTTTTGAAAAATAAAAATGATATTCAAATACACTTTCGACACTTATGGTGGAAAATCATTTTTTTTCAAGGAATTACAAAAATCACGTTTCATCTTATGTAATCTATGTAATTGATATTATTGCATGGCCCTCGGCGTTCAGACATCTTGCCAGCTGACGTCACAACGTGAAATACCTATATTTCCTCTTTTAAAAATCGAAAACTGCTCTCTACTTTTTCCATTCGTTGTTATTTTTTAGCACGAGGCTAGTTTTTTAATACTTTTTTATGTCCCTCAAAAATCTTGGAATCTTTTGTTATCCCTTCAAATTGCAGACTTCTATGAAATTGAAAAAAATGCAAATAAAATTTAGTTTTTTTTTTCACAATCTAAAATCAAGACGCTTTCAAAGAGATTATTTTTAATGTTACCAGTTTCAAATATTTTTTAACTGATTTATTTGCTAATTTTGTCAATTTGAAGGACATCGTCGACTACAAAGAAATTGAATTCTGCACCAAAACGATAAATAATTTTCAACCAAAAATATTAATTTTCTACCAAAAAATATGAATTTTCAACTAAAATGAAGATACTTCAACAAAAAGTGTAATATTCGACATTTTAAGACTATGTGACGAGTGGGTCACGTGACCGACTTCCTACCTTACCGACACTTTTTTTATTTGTAAACTTATAAAAATTGATTTTTTTATGGATTTTATTTAACTATTTTATTTTAAATTGAAAATTAATTTGTTTTTCGTTATTATTATTTATTTTTTTTTTTTTTTATAATTGAAAGTTTAACTATTCTATTTTTTATTGAAAATTTATCTTTTCTGGTAGACAATTAATCTTTTGCATTGAAAATTCAAGTATTTGATTTAAACTTCATTTTTTAGTTGAAGATTCATGACCTCAGTTGAAAATTTGACTATTTTGTTGAATTATTTTTTAAAAATAATTTTTGAAACTGAAAATATAACTTTTTTGTTGACTTCTTTTTTTAAATAAATTTTCAAACTGAAAATTGGTTGAAAATGTATCTTTTTTAGTTGAAAATTCATGTATTTTGTTGAAACTTTGTCTTTTTTGTTATCAAAATTATCTTTTGGGTTGAAAATTCAACTATTTATGTAAAAGTTAATTTTGTTTTAAAGAAAAGTTGAACTACTTTGTTGACAACTCATTTTATTAGTTGAAGATTGAACTATTTTGTCGAGAATTCGTTTTGCTTGGTTATAAACTAATTTTTTCAATTGAAAATGTAACTATTCCATTTTTTGTTAAAAATTAGTTTTTAGTTGAAAATTCAACTATTTGGTTAGAAATTCATGAATTTTCTTTAAAATTAATATTTTTGGTTGAAAATTGAACTACTTGGTTAAAATTCAAACTACTTTGCTAACAATTTATTATATTAGTTGAAGATTCATCTCCTCGGTTGAAAATTGAACTATTTTGTTGAGAATTCGTTTTTTTGTTGTGAATTAATTTTTTCAACTGAAAATTGAACTATATCGTTTTTGGTTGAAAATTAATGTTTTTGGTTGAAGATTGAACTACTTGGTTAAAAGTTGAACTAATTTATTAAAAATTTATATTATTAGTTGAAGATTCATGTATTCAGTTGAAAATTTAAATATTTTTTTGAGAATTCGTTTCTAACATTTTCAATTATTTGATTTTCAATATTTAAGTTAATAAAATTATTAAATAAAGTCCTTATTATTTAGTTAAAAATTCATGTATTTTGTTTAAAATTATTCTTTTTTGTTGAAAATTGAACTACTTTGTTAACAATTTTTTTTATTAGTTGATGATTCATCTCTTCTGTTAAAAATGTAACTATTTTGTTCAAAATTTGGTAGAAAATTATTCTTTTAGATTTTTTATCGAAGATTCATGTCTTTGGTTAAGATTTTATTTTATTAGGTCAAACATTTATCTTTTCACATATTATTTAACTATTTTATGTTAAATTGAAAATTTATTTGTTTTTCGTGAAAAATCGTTAAAAATTTAACTATTTTGTGGAAATTATTTTTTTTTCTAATTGAAATTTCAGCTATTCAATTTTTGATTGAAAATTTTTATTTTCTGGTAGAAAATTATTATTTTGCGTTAAAAATTCAAGTATTTAGTTAAAACTTCATTTTTTAGTTGAAGATACATCATTTTAGTTAAAAATTCGTATACTTGGTGTAAAATTTTTGTTTTAACTGAAAAATGATCTTTTTCAGTGCAAAATTCATGTATTTTGTTGAAGCTTTGTCTTTTTTTATAGAAAATTCAACTATTTGGTTAAAAATTTATTTTCATTTTAAAGAAAAATTGAACTACTTTGTTAACAACTAGTGGTTGAAGATTGAACTATTCCATTTTTGGCTGAAAGTTTGACTACTTTGTTAAAAATTAATTTTATTAGTTAAAGATACATCTCCTCGGTTCAAAATTTAACTATTTTGTTAAGAATTATTTGTTTAAAATCATTTTTGAAACTGAAAATATAACTTTTTTGTTGAATTTTTTTTTTTAAATAAATTTTTGAACTGAAAATTGGTTGAAAATTAATCTTTTTTTAGTTGAAAATTCATGTATTTTGTTTAAAATTGTTCTTTTTTGGTAGAAAATTAATCTTTTGGGTTGGAAATTCAACTATGTATTTTTTTTTAATTCATTTTTTTTCTTTGAAGATTCATAATTTTAGTTAAAAATTCACTTCTTTAACTAATAATTTAATTATTCCATTTTTTGTTATCACTTTGGTGGAAATTTACTTTGTTACGCTGAAAATTAATTTTTTATACATAATTTAACTATTTTATGTTAAGTTGAAAATTTATTTGTTTTATTAGTTGAAACTTCATCTTTTTGGTTTAGTATTTATTGTTTACGTTGAAAATTTAACTATTTTCTTGTAATTAGTTTTTTGTTGTTAAAAATTCATCTTCTTTAATTTAAAATTCATAAATTTGTTGAAAATATTTTTTGTTCTAACTAAAATTGAACGTTTTTAGTGGCAAATTCATATATTCTTTAGAAAATTAGTTTTTTTGGTTGGAACTTAATTTTATCAACTGAAAATGTAACTATTCTATTTTTAGCCGAAACTTTCACTACTTTGTTAAAAATTAATTTTATTACTTGAAGATTAATTTCCACGGTTGAGAATTTAACTATTTTCTTTAGAATTCGTTTTTTTGTTGTAAATTAATGTTTTCAACTGAAAATTAAACTATTTCATTTTTTGTTAAAAATTCATCGTTTTTAGTTGAAAATTCACCTCTTCGATTGAAAATTTAAATATTTCTTCGAAAATTCATTTTTCGTCGTTATAAATCAATTTTCTCAACTAAAAATGTAACTATTCCATTTTTTACTAAAAATTCATCGTTTTTAGTTGAAAATTCAACTATTTGGTTAAAAATTCATTTATTTGTTTGAAAATTAATATTTTTTGTTGAAAATTGAACTACTTGGTTAAAAGTCGAATTACTTTGCTAACAATTAATTTTATTAAAGATTTATCTCCTCGGTTGAAAACTAATAACCGCAAACCGTGATATCGAAATAAAATAACGAAAATTCGTCTTTTTTGAGCAAAAGTAATTTCATTAGTTGAAACTTCATCTTTTTGGTTTAGAATTTATTTTTTAGGTTTAAAATTTAACTATTTTCTTGTAATTAGTTTTTTTGTCGTTAAAAACCTTTTTTAGTTTAAAATTCATCAATTTTATTGAAAATTTGTCTTATTTTATGGAAAATGTATCTTTTGTGTTTGAAATTCAACAATTTGGTTAAAACTTTATTTTTTGTTGAAGATTCATTATTTTAGTTAAAAATTCATATAATTTGTTAAATTTTTTTTTTCTGGAAAATTCATGTAATTTGTAGAAAATTAAATTTTTGGTTGAAACTTAATTTTATTATCTGAAAATGTAACTATTCTATTTTTGGCTGAAACTTCCAGCTACTTTGTTAAAAATTCATTTTATTAGTTGAAGATTCATTTCCTCGGTTGAAAATTTAATTATTTTGTTGAGAATTCCTTTTTTTTCTTTTTAAATTAATTTTTTCAACTGAAAATTAAACTATTTCATTTTTTATTGAAAATTCATCGTTTTTAGTTGAAAATGCAACTATTTGGTCGAAGATTTATGTACCAAAATTAATCTTTTTGGTTGAAAATTATACTATTTGTTTAAAAATCTAACTAATTTTTTAGTCGAGATTAAAGTCAACTGTTTTCTAAAACATTCGACTGTGTATTTTGTGTACTACTTTCTAACTAAAAAAAGTAACAAAGAAAAAGTAAAATTTTGAATCTCTTTGTCGACAGGGTAAAATCGAAGACCAAATCCGTCTGCAGACGAAGCATCAATTGAGAAATGAGAAGCCAGCCTCGTGATATTTATGATTTCCTTTTTATTTGTTAGTAGTTTTTTTGTCTATGTACAATAAATATTGATGTATTTTTACACTATATCTTAAAGAGCTTACTTACAATTTAGATATTATGCTAAAAACGACCGATTTGCCGTCGCGTCGTGTCGTCCGCCTTCTCAAAAAATTAACTCGACCGAGTGTACTATAAATTTATATATATAGAATATATTGATTTATATATCGTATATATATTATTTATCTCCTAGCCGTATTCCGCAAAGTGTCACTCAAGAGGGAATCGATCCAAGTACTTGGAAAAGCACCATACGTTTTCTCTCATAGTTCAAAAGGTATAAGTTATTAGGCAGTCTCTCACCACATACACAATCACACAAATCCACATACTCTTTTCCTTTTCTCTCAGTCTCCCTTTCTCTCGTGTCAATGTACAAAAAATAACTTTCAACGCGCGGGGACGCGTGACAATTTGCAGAACAATTATGGCTCTATACACTTCTCTTCTCTTCTCTTTTCGGAAACTAATTATTATATTATCGATGTGCCCTTTTTCCCCTTCTTTCGCTCAAATATCATTTTTTTAACACTGCTTCCAGAGCAGAAGAGTAAACTGCATTCTAGACCAAGATTCCTACCTTACCGACATCGCGGCTGTTCTACACCTCAAGTGGTTCGTGTTCACACTAAATCTGGAATGTTATCTTTTTTAATAACACTAGATTTTGTTATTGTTTAAATTCTTTGTTTATATCCGGTGATGACATTTCAATGTGACACATCAATGCATAATCACAAACGAGATTAGGTCATCGCCAGATGTAAGCAATCATTAACAATAAAAAAATCGAATGTTATTCAGAAATATAACATTCCATTGCAATTAAATAATACATTAAACAAATAAACGGATTATATCATTATCTGTCTAGACGCTTCCACATTTAGCACGGACACGAACCACTTGAGCTGCAGAACAGCCTCGATGTCGGTAAATCAGAAATCTTGGTCTCGAACGCAGCTTACTTCATCTTTCTTTCACGTTTGCTAAACAATAAAACATTACAAGCGACAGAGTAGTAAGTGAATGAGCGTGTCGTACAAGTTAAAATAAGATGTGTCCGTTACGCATCCCTTACGTCAATAATGATAATACAATCGTTATCGTTACAGCAGCAATCAGTATTTCATATAATACAGTAAAGTACAGAGTGCCCCGAAAACGTAAACAACAATGTTCAACAATCGATAATATCAAACAGAATAAGGTCGGACTCTCGCAACGCCCCCTTTAACTTTAAAATCCACCCACACACACACACTCCACAATTTCTAATAAAATCATCCGACGTGGCGGGAGTCCGCTCGGAATATTATTGTAAGCATAATTTTATATAAATATTATCATACAGAAAACGTAACACTGTCGGGGATTTTCCACGAGAATGCCCTAAAAAATAGGAATTCATTTTTCTTTGCTCTCGAGGCATCGGAAATTAGTCTCTACCTTGAATCGCCCAGTTTTTTTTTTGTTTCTTTAAAGATAACTTTACACTACTAAATGCACAAGTTGCTCTATGCGCGTCATTCCATTAAAATTCGCTGTCGACAATTATTATACATGTACATCCTTTAAAATATCCTCGACCTTTAAAATAGCCGCGCGCCTTTTTGCTCTACCCGGGTAAGGGAACGTCCATTAATTACGTGAGAATGATTTTTTTTAAATGTTAGACCCCCCCCCCCCATTCATTTCTTACGTAAGAATTTATATTTTTTTACTTAATATATCAACAGAACATCAAATATTTTACTGGATAAGAGATAACAAAGGATTTCAATGGATTTTAAGATATTTCAGTTTCAGGATCTCAATTTTTTCAAGAGATTTTATAGGATACCAAAGTGTAAAATAAAAACTCACGGAATTTTAAAGAATTTCAACACCCAAAACAGGTTTCAATTAGAATATTAAAAAAAAAATTAGACACTTACGTAAGAAATGCTTTGGACTCCCCTCCCTCCCCAAAATACGGATTCATAAGATTTTTCTACCCCCCCCCCCCCAGAAAAAGCCTTACATAATTAAAAGACGCTCCCTAAGAGGGGGCAAATACTGCGGGTTCTCCGAGAAAAGCTAAAGTTCTAAAACCTACAATTTATATTTCAAAAGTATATTCTCGAAGAGGCATCTTAGCGGGTATCCTATTGTGTACTGATCCTTCTATCACAAGTACCGACTGTTCAGTCGTTCTATTTTAAATAATAATTAAAAAAAAAAAAAAAAAGAAGAAGACACTCGCCCCTCTCAGAGAGCCAATTGGATCCTAATTTTCTCGTCACTCGACTCGAGTTCAGAGTTCTGATTTGATTTGTAATTCTATTAGAGAACAGTATTAGTACGACGGGATAGTCAGAAAGATCTGCTTCAAAACCTGCAGGTAGGCATTTCACAAAAACTTCCTGAAGAATAACTCACGGATACGAAATGTCACTCCACCAGGTTGAGAGAACAATATTCTTCGCGGTGTTTTTGGTTCTGTCGAACTAAAATCTCTCTGAGAATCCTTCTATGGGGTTCGCGACGTCACAAACCAAATCAGTCAAGAGTTTTTAAAACTCGCAATTGTTAGCGCGGCCTCATCGTGCTGTTCAACGGCTGCATGAGACTTCCGTTGATGTAACTGTGGTAGGTGGTGTAAACTGCGGTCGGATTTTGTTGATGCGGGTCCTGAGTGTAAGGCGCGGGTACATTGACAACCCCAACCGGTAATTGACTCGCCTGATTCATGAAGCCACCCAACTGCGCAGCCTGGTTCATGTAACCGGTCGCGGGTTGCGCAACTCTGTAACCGTACTGCGCAGCTGCCATGAGATTCGTGTTCAGCGCAACATTCGGACTCACTCGGCTCGCCGCGCTCTGCATTTGGGTACAGGTACCACCGGGGTCCAACGACTGTCTGTAGAGGCTCTCGCTCGTGTAGGGTTGCGTCAATGAACTCATGTTCGCATTTGAGGTGGAGCGGGAAGCCGATCTACTTGACGCCCCGGGCGTTCCTGGAGGTACAGCATTGACATTGTAATAGTTCTTCGCGTAGCCCAAAGGAACCTGGGGAGGTGTGGAAAGCTGCCGCGAGGTCTGGGGCGGCGTCATCGTGTGGGGAATTGGCGGCGGGGTGAGATTCATCCCAGGAGGTGGAGTTGGTGGGATCATGTCAAGGCCATTGGTGAGCTGTTGAAGCTTTGCGAGACTGCAGGAGTTGGTGGTTTGGTGACCGCCCGATCCTGTTAAGGAAGGCGCGGCTGTGTGCGAGTGAGGCATCGAACCTGATGGGATGTAAAAATTGGTAGCGGTCGCGCAGGTTGTTGGGACGCCGGATCTGCCGCCCCGATGCTGGATAACGTAGGTGTTCTGGGTAGGGAAGGGTTGAGAGGCAACGGTCATGTAATTTCCCTGGGAGATGACTGCCATGTTGTGAGAGTGGGCAGGGTGGCTGTGAGAATGAGGGTGAGGAACCGGCGGGACGGTCATGGAGGATGATTGCTGGTATTGAGGCGGCAGATGGCTGTTGTGAGATGTAGTGTGGGTGTGTTGAGAACTCTGGCTGTGAGGAGTTGGAGGCGTTGCTCGATGAGATCTGCTCTGTTGGTTTGATCTTGACCTGGAAATAACGGGGTTTGTTTAATCACAGTTTAATAGTCGACTGGCATATGTAATAGAACACTTCAAAAATCTTACCGATGACTAGTCTGGGAACCGCTAGCTCTTTTACTACTGTGCGAGTGTGACTGTTGACTCTGTTGCTGCTGCTGCTGTTGTTGTTGCTGCTGTTGCTGTTGCGCCTGACTATGACTCTGACTATGCTGAATACTCTGACTCTGTTGAAGTGCAAGTTGCATCGGCTGTGGAGTGTGACTCTGGGTCGTATGATTCTGCGTCATTTGCGGTTGTGGACTGTGCGTCGGCATATTCTGCGAATGCGTCTGTTGCATTGGCTGCGGCGTATGACTTTGGGGCATCGGTTGAGGTGTATGACTCTGGGGCATCGGCTGTGGTGTATGACTTTGAATTGGTTGCGGCGTGTGACTCTGTGGCATCGGCTGCGGAGTGTGACTCTGCATCGGCTGCGGACTTTGCGTTGGAATACTCTGCGGCGTTCTTGGCTGCTGTACATTTTGAGGCGTGTGTGGCTGATGCATTGGATGAATCGCCACATGAGATGGAGGGGTATGTTGAGGCATCGAACAATCGGAATATTGAACCTGCGTCATATTCACTGAGACGGGAGTAGGTGGCGCTGATATCTGCATGGAGCTCGAAATCGGACCAACCGAAGTTTGCATCGGTAAAGCACTTGGCGGTCTTTCAACACTGTTCTGAGAAGCTAGATCACTTGCAATCGATGTTGGAGATTCCAGACCTAACTGGCTAACGTCCAGATCGCACTGACCATAGTGCAAAGAATGGACAGAGTTGGTCGTCGAATCAGGAGTGTAAACTCCCATAGAAGGCAAATCGGGTTGAGAGGGTGGGGTTCTTTTCACCGATCCAGGATTTTCATGCGGAGTTGTCTTGCCGCTTTCTGGTGAGTGCTGTTTTTCCTCTTGGTGGATCACTTCTTCGGTCGTGAGTGTCATCATTTTCTCATTGTGGTGTATTTCCGGCTCTAGACTTGAGATCAAGGGGATCTCTTTTCTTTCAAGCCTTGGAGGTGTATTATCCAGTTTTTCGGGAGTTTTTGGACTTACTTCTTTAACCTCTTCCCGTGGCTTCTCCTCTTCAACGATTTCCTGACTTGAAATGGAATCTTGTTGAGGCTCCGGTTTTGATTCCTCGCTTTTAGATTCTTCCCTTGGTATACACTCGTCCATTTCTCTAGATTCTTCTTCCCTTTCTTTAAGCTCCTCCTCGATTTCTTCTGACGTTTCTATTTCCATTGCTTCAGTCTCATTCTCAGGAGCTACTCTTTCCTCTTCCCTCTCATTTTCAGTTTCTTTCTCTTTCTTCTCTTTCATCTCTTCCACATGCTTAACTTCTTTTGCCTTCTGGTTCCGCTGAACCGGCTTTGGTATCGAACGTTCTTCCTCCTCTCCTTCATCCTCATCACCGCCTTCATATTCTCCCGGACTTGCAGAAGGTTCCACCGGAATTGGGATTCCACTTTCGGCTGACTCAGGATTAGACTCAATGCTTGGTTCCTCTGTCGCAGCACGTGATTCAGGCTCAGTTTCAGGTTCAGGTTCAGGATCTCGCAGAGGGGAAAGAGGGACAGCAGATTCTTGGACTTTTTCAACTTCTGGACTCGAAACTTTTGGAGGTTCAGGTACAACTTCCTCTATACTTGGAACTTTAGAAACATCGTGAGCCACTCCCTTGGCTCTGCCTCTTCTCGGCGTTGGCACACTTGCTGCTGCTTTAATCTCCTTATCCTCCTTTCCATTACAGAGTTCTTCCTTCTTCTCTTTAGCGAGTTTGGCCTGTAAATGCTTCGTTTGTCTGCTTGTAACTTTACGAAGAATTTCGTCGAGTTTACTCTGCTTCTTTGCCGCACGAGCACTTGTTGGCGTGACAATTTCTTTCGGCGGACTTTTCTGATGCCTCACTTCCTTCACAGTTTCCTTCTCTTTTTCCTTCACCTTCTCCTTTTCCTTCTTCTCTTTCTCTTTAGCCTTCTCCTTCCCCTTAAGCCTCTCTCTTTCCTTCTCTTTGGCCTTCTCCTTCGCCTTTTCCTTTGTCTCCTTTATCTCCTTAGCTTTTTCTTTTTCCTTCATCTCCTTTTCCTTCTCCTTTATCCTCTCCTTCTCTTTCTCCTTTTCTCTCTCCTTCTCCTTGCCCTTTTCTCTTTGCGACTCTCGTCTCTTTTTCCTGCTACTCCCTTCCTCCTCCTCCTCTTCAGTCTTTTCGGAATGTTTTCGTTTTCTCAAAGGCGTTACCGAACTGGTTGGCGTCGCTGTGATCGCAGGTGGCGCCACCTCAGCTGGCGTCTTCAATCCTCGCATTCTCCTTCCAGAAGCCGACACCAGAGGCGTTGTTGGCATCTTCGGAGTTTTTGGTGTCGAACTTTTTGAACTTGCATTCGATGCTCGAGAACTTCTTGCAGGCGTAGTGATGCTCTTTAACTCGACTTCCTGCCTTTCTGCAACTACGGGTGTCGCATCCACCGGTTTTTCCATTTTCGGAGTCTCTTTCTGTTCCTTCAGCTTCGCAGCCACCTCTTTCTGTTCTTTCTCCTTCTGCTCTTTTTCCTTCTGCTCTTTCTCCTTCTGCTCTCTTTCCTTCTGCTCCTTCTCCTCTTTCTCCTTCTGCTCTTTCTCCTTCTGCTCTTTCTCCTTCTGATCTTTCTCTTTCTGCTCTTTCTCCTTCTGTTCTTTATCTTTTTCTTTCTGAACATTCTTCTGCGGCGTTTTAGCTTTCATCGAAAGAGACCTCCTATGCAAACTTTTCCGTCCCCTCGACTTCTTCCTGATCTTCACCTTCTGCATCTTTTCAACGATCGTCGGCATCGGCTTCGGTTCCAGTATCGGCGACGCTTCAGATCCGGTGTCGCCTTCTTCTGGACTGTGATAGGGATTAGGAATCTGCGTCAAAAGTGGAATCCACCTCAGACAGTCAGGCTCCAATTTAATGCGCGATGTCTTTTTCACTTTGGCCATATGCGCGTCGACTTTTTGCCAGTCGATCACGATTTTAATTTTCCTGCTCTCATCTCCACTTTCGCAGACGTATTTGAGAAACCCAAGAAGCTGCAAGGCGGTAGCGATATCATGACCTGAAACGCCAGTTTCACTTGTGATGTCGCTTAGTTTAATCTCCACGGAGTCCCGATGCGTTGCGAGGTATTCGAGGACGACACTTTTCCAGAAAGAATGATAAGAAACTCGGCCGAGGTCGGAGAGGGGTTTTTCCGGAGTGCCAGGAATGCGTTCGACTTTGGAGAGGAGGTAACTGAACTCAATGAGAAACCTGCCGAAACCCTGACGTTGGTATTGAGGGAGGGTCATGATGCAAGAGACGTTGTACCTTTGAGCGGGACAGTGCTTTTCTTTGCTAAAGTAACCGACTAAGTGACAACCGTGTTTGTCGTTTTTTGTTACCGCGTAGAAAAGGAAAGGTTCCACGTCATAGTAGAGAGTCTTGTGGTCGAGGAATAGCTTTGCTAGGAGACAGAGATTCTGGCAGTAGATCTTGTTCACGTTTCCATCAATCTGGAAAATCCAAAACGAAATTGATTGTAAGCTTTTTTTTTATGGCAATAGCTGAGAAAAACGGGGCTTTTCCGGGTTTTTTCTGGGGCCACTTTTTTTTAATTCTACCCCTCAGACTGATAGTCTCATTTAATGAAAATTAGAGAATTTTGGGGGAAGAGAAAGTATCATTAAGGAAGAATAATCACATCGAATGAAACTAATTAAACTCTGATTTGAACTGAAACCATTTACAAGCAAACTGTTTTAAATTACCGACACAAATTCTACGTTTAAAATATCAGAATCGAGAAGTTGCCCATTCGACTTTTGAGTATATGTATCCAAGATTTCACAAAAATTTCAAAGATTTCATACAAATTTAAAAGATTTTACCAAAATTTCAAACAATTTCACGAAGATTTCACTTTGAAAATATTGCACAAAAATTTCACAAATTTCAAAATATTCCATAAATATATCACAAAAATTTCTAATATTTGACAAGAGTTAAAAAAAAAAATTTTCACGAAGATTTCAAAATTTACAATTTAATACTAATAGACAAATATTCCAAATTAAAAAATTTCACTATACTCATATTCATATTTATCGAATATCCCAGAATTGTTTACACTATACATAATAATTTCAAATTGAAAGCCTGGACAATAGAATATTTCTGAAAAAGCATTAACTGCACATTTTTTAATATAGCTTTCCAATTAAAACAGTGGAAAATTAAGAACATTTTTAAAATCTATACCTTAAGAATAAAATCATTAAACTAGGCATTCACAATTGAATTATTTGAAATTTAAAAATATTCTAAACTGAAAATTTCAAACTCCATGCCTTTCAAATTAAGAAACGTTTTTTGCAGGGATTAAAATTGAAATTAAAACTAAATAAATAAATTAAAACAAATATTTTAATTTCAAATTGGAACCATAGCAATATTGTTTAATGTTTGTATTTTCAACAAAATAGTGAAATTTTCATCCAAAAAGACAAACAACTAAAACGTTAAATCTTCAACAAGAAAAATGAAATTTCTACCAAAAGAGATGAATTCTCCAACAAAACGACGAATTTTCTAAAAAATACGTGAATTATCAACAAAAATTGGAATAGTTAAAGTTGCAGTAAAACATTGATTTACAACAACAACAAAAAATTCTCAACAAAATAGATCAATTTTCAACCGAAGAGATAAATTTTCAACTAATAACATGAATTTTTAACAAAGTAGTTAAACTTTCAGCCAAAAATGGAATAGTTTAATTTTTAGTTAATAAAATTAGGTTTTAACTGAAAAAAAACAAACAATTTTCAAACAAAATAATTGAAATTATCAATCAATAAAATGAATTGTTAACAAAGTAGTTAAACTTTCAACTTTTGTTTTAAATAAAAATTTAATTTTTGTAACAAAATAGACAAATTTTAAACAAAATTCATGAATTTTCCACTAAAAAAGATCAATTTTCAGTTAGAAAAATTAATTTTCAACCAAAGATGTGAATTTTTAACTAAAATGATAAATCTTCAACCAAACAATGAAATTTTAACCAGTTGGATTTTGAACTAAAATGATGGAATATTCAACTAGATTAGTTAAATTTTCAGTTTAAAAATTAATTTACAAAAAAAGAAAAAAAATTCAACAACATAGTTATATCTTCAGTTTAATAAAATTAATTTTTAAAAAATAATTTTCAACAAAAATGATTAATCTTCAACTGGTATAGTTGAATTTTCAACCAAAAAGACGAGTTTTCTATACAAAACAGTTTAGTTTTCAACCTAAAAATATGAAGTTTCAACAAAAAGCTCAGTTTCAATCAAATAATCATATTTTAAGTATGAAAAATTTGTAACCCAAAAAATAAATTTTCAACAAAATACATAAATTTTCAACAAAATACATAAATTTTTAATCAAAAAGTTGAATTTTTAACCAAGAAGATCATTTTTCTACCAAAAAACACGAATTTTCCACAAACTACAGAAATTTTAAATCAAATAGTTGAATTTCTAAATTAAAAATATCATTTTTTAAACAAAAATTATAAAGTTAAATTTTAATTAAAAACAATTAATTTTCAATCTAAGAAATCTTCTACAAAACAGTTGAACTTTTTATCAAAAGATGAAATTTCAACAAAAAAGTTTATTTTTAACGAAATGGTTAAATTTTCAGTCAAAAAAATTAATTTTTACCCCCAAAAAGGGAAACTCCAACAAAGTAGTTCAATTTTCAACCAAAGAGATGAATTTTCTACTAATATTTTAACAAACAAAATTTTTATTTTAAATTAAAAAAAATAGTTTAACCAAAAAAGACCATTTTTCAGCAAAATAATTGAGTTCTCAACCAAAACAGATTAATTTTCTACCAAAAAAGACGAATTTTCAATTAAATAGTAAAATTTTCAGTCTAAAAAGGATCACTTTTTAACCAAAAATAAAATCAATTTTCATCAAAAAACCATCATTTTCAATTTAGAAAAGCGAATTTTTTACAAGACAGTTGAATTTTCTACCAACTTGTTTAATTTTCAGAATAGAAAAATCGGGTTTCTACGTTTTTGGACAATTTAATTAGAAAAATGAGTTGAATTGTATAATATCTAAGTCGAAGCGCTGAAATTTAAACAATTTTCTTTTGAATTGAAGAATCACGAAATTGAATGCTTTCAGCTAAAATTTCGAAAATAGGATAATGTCAAATGGAAATTGGGTCATTTAAAATTCAGAGGAATTGAAATTGTGTTATTTATAATTTAAAGCGGTTAAAATTAAATAATTTAAAATTTTTAAATTCGAATTTGAATAATTTTTAATTCGAAGCGATTAAGATTTGACAATTGAATCTTTCAAAGTCAAAACTTGTCAATACATAAAAAAATTATAATTTATCATTAAAGCTGACAAGACAAATTTTTCTAAAATAAACAAATAAATCGAATTATTCTAAGAAACTCTTTCAAAATAGTTACTTTAAATGAAAAACATGAAAATTCATAACTCTAAAATTGTAACCATTTAAAGTTACTGAAATTAATCATTTGCTGATGTATTAATTTCAGATAGTTTAATTTTGATCTTTTTTTTATTTTAAGCTCAATAAAAAAAAATTTTAATTTCAAATCTTCCGTTAGAATTAGTATCAATTCTTGAAATTTTTAAACAAATATTTTTCAATTTGAAATGATTTGTTTAAATCTTCAATTAAGAATAATACAATTTTAAGATATCACATAGAAAATTAAAAATTAAAATAAAGAATATAAAACAAGATTGCTGTAATATGATTCCATTTTTTGCAATTGTACAATTTTAAGCTTTTCAATTTGAAATTACTTTATATTCACATCTAAAATTATTAAATTCAAAACTGATTTTCAAGGCTTTTAATATGATATTTTGAAATATTTAATAGCGGAATGGTGCTGACATTTTGAATTTTTAAATTTGAAACTACAATATTGTAAAATTAAAAATTCGAAACCACCAGGAATTCATCTAAAAATTAATTTCAAGTAAAACTTTAGTTTCAAGGCCTCAAAGATTAAACTGTTTTAGAATTGCGCATTCAAAACTATAATTTTAAATTAAAATTATAGAAATTTTAAAAAGACGATAAAATTATTATTAAAAAGTATCATATCATGTAGTATCAAGTGACATGAAACGACTGGATAGATTTTTTGACCAAAAAAATGTGATTTCTGTCAAAAAAAAAAATCACTGTCATTTTCACCGTTCAAAATTGCAGAATTTTCAATATTTCGAGAAACCTTGTGAACCTTCAAAGTTTAATTATATGTATGGAATGTCCAACAGAAGATGTTCAGGTTTCTGATGGCTTCTGTATGGATTTGTAATTTGCTTTGGGAAATGCCACATTGGACCCTACGGACCCCCGCGTCTCTATGGTTCTGTATGGAATTTCCTACAGAAGAGGATTTGATTTTTGCACAGATTTGCAATTCGATTTGGGGAACTCCACATTGAACCATACGAACCCCCGGATTATATGGTTTTGTATGGACTTTTCTACTGAAGAGGATCTGCTTTCTGCATGTATTTGCAATTTGTTTTGGGAAATTTCACAGTGGATCCTACGAACCCCCGGCTCTGCATGGTTCTGTATGTAGTTTCTTACAGAAGAGGACCTGGTTTCTGTATGGATTTGCAATTCGATTTGGGGAATTCCACATTGGACCATACGAACCCCCGGGTCTGTATGGTTCTGTATGGACTTTTCTACAGAAGAGGACCTGGTTTCTGTAAGTATTTGCGATTGGTTTTGGAGAATCACACAGTGGACCCTATGAACCTCTGGATTTGTACGGTTCTGTATAGAATTTCCTACACAAGAGCATTTGGTTTCTGTATGGAATTTTCAATTCGATTTGGGGAATTCCACATTGGACCATACGTACCACCGGGTCTGTATGGTTCTGTATGGACTTTTCTACAGAAGAGGATCTGGTTTCTGTAAGTATTTGCGATTGGTTTTGGGGAATGACACAGTGGACCCTACGAATCCCTGGGTTTGTATGGTTCTGTATGGAATTTCCTACAGAAAGGGATTTGGTTCCTGTATGGATTCGCAATTCGATTTGGGGGATTCCACATTAGACCATACGAACCCCCGGGTCTGTATGGTTCTGTATGGACTTTTCTACAGAAGAGGATCTAGTTTCTGTATGTATTAGCGATTGGTTTTGGGGAATTTCACAGTGGACCCTACGAACCCCCGAGTCTGTATGGTTCTATATGGAGTTTCCTACAGAAGAGGATCTGTTTTCTGTATGGATTTGCAATTTGATTTGGGGAATTCCACATTGCACCATACGTACCCCGGGGTCTGTATTGTTCTGTATGAAGTTTCCTACAGAAGAGGATCTGGCTTCTGTATGGATTTGCAATTCGATCTGGAGCATTCCACATTGGACCTTACGAACCCCGGGTCTGTATGTTTCTGTATGGAATTTTCTACAGAAGAGGATCTGGTTTCTGTATGGATTTGCAATTCCTTTTTGGGAAATTTCACAGTGAACCCTACGAACCCCCGACTATGCCTTCAATAGTTAGCGTGGCTACATTCAGGTAACCATACATACAGACAGACACCGACAAAATTTTATGATTTTCGGAATCTGTGAGTGCCGAAACGTAAAGATCCGTTAAAACCCAGAGATCGAAAATTTGGACGATTACATTACACTCTCATGAATGAGAATGTAAAAGGAGGTCCCAGTGTATTACTTCCAAGAAATCTTTAGCAGAAATATTCTTATAAAGCATGAATAATTGTTCAGTCGCTTATCCTGCAATATTACGTCTTCAAATTGTATAGGCTCCTCTGTCAAGCAATTTTCATTGTCGTTTTCATCGTCTGGAAGAGTCGAATTACCTGAAAAAGAGAGAGATCGCAATATTTTATTGACAAGTTCAACAAAAATCCCAGTGGGCAACAAATTTGACGACGTCTTTACGACATCGTTGAGACATGTTTACGACAACTTTACGACTGCCTGTGTCCATGTCGTTAAGATGTCTTTGCGATATCGTAAAGACGTCGTGCGACCTGAAGATTTCTTTTGGACATCGTGAAGACAGATGTACGACATGGACATAGGATGTCTTAAAGTCGTCGAAAATATGTCGTAACGATGTCGTAAAGACGTCGTTAAATTTTTATACTCACTGAGATGTAATGTACGAACATACTTTCGAAACGTAAGTTATATAAACTTACTTTTGAACAAGAGACAAATAAATGCATAATTTTGTTTACCACCAACAGCTGCCAATTTCGTGCCATCCAGAGGTTTGCTTTTAGTTTTGGTCGTGTTGCAAACGCTCCCTCCCACACAACTAATCACCAACACTTCAATTGTGAATATCGCCACGCTTATATTTCTTACAGAAAGAGAAACCGACTCTTTGGCGTTAAATCTGGCAGTATCGAACCACTGTTTCGAGATATATTTCCCTCTTTCTACGTGCATCTGTAAAAATGCGTGTTCATATTATTACTTGAGCCTGATCATAATAGAGGCTGAGTTTAGAACCTTATTTCTCTCTAATATATGAAGCAAGGCATCTACGTACGTGATTGTCAACCTTTCTAATAAACCTAGCGCTAGGGAATTTGAAATCAACATTCTCTTCTATTTGCCGTTTCACAGCCTCCACTTCAGTAAAAAAATGTGCAATGTTAAACTATAATCATATAGAAAAGAATTTCCCAAATTCAATAGACTTCAGATCCAGGGGGTATACTAAAAATCTGCAAAAATTCTGTGATAATTTCAGGTATCTCTAGTTTTTCAAAATATTTCTTCTCCCTCTATCATTAAATTCTGGAAGATAATCGAAAACATCCAATTTTCCCATAATTTCAAAACTTGTAAATTATTAAATCTATAAAAGTTTTAAGTTTCTAATTGTCTAATAAAAAAGGGATATCTAGACCGAGATAATTAGCTAGATAATTAGTTAGATAAGATAATCTAACCCAGCATATTTTTATCACTGAACTATGTTGAAATCTGCAATTTTTACCTTCCATTTTGAGTTCAAATTTTTTCCTTTCTTCTTTTCAAAAAACTAAACAATTCGACATAAAAATGAAAATATATGCTGTACTTTTATGATAACTGGGCTTGCTTTTTTTACTTTTTGGTGTAAAAGGGTGATCAATTTTATTAAATAATTTAGTTAATACAGAAAAAAAATATGAAAGATTTTTCAATTCTTAGATCACTGGCTAAACTTTTATTATTTTGATTATTTTCCAATCCGGATTTTTCATAATTTGAATTACTTTCAAATTAGACAGGTTGTAGTTCACATAATTTTCGAAGCCTTTTTTGTTTAGGGATTTTAATTCTTTTTTTTAAGTTTTTTTTTTTAGAAATGATAGTTAATGCATACTTAAGTCGAAGTTTTCTGTCAATTGAAATATTTTTTAATTAAAAAGATTTCCAGATTAATTTTTAATTCCAAATTGAGAGGAATCTTTTTAAATATATTTTAATCTATTTTTAATATAATAATATCGTTATTTTTATGCTCCAAATAATTTCCGGATTTATAAAAAAATTCACAGATGTTTTCAAGTTTTTTCCAGGTATAAAAAAATTATACGATATTTCCCAGTTTTTCAGATGAGTAGATACCCCAAGAACATAGCTAGAAAGTAAAATAAAATCTCAGATTGTAATATGTTTAGCGTCACTTTGTTCGAAATAATCAATAACCTTCTTCTGCAGGTCAAAATTGAGTTGCATGATTTCTTTGTACATCTGATTTAAATTTTCGTTTTCTCCCTGCAGTTTTTCGTTTTCAATTTTCAAAAAGCTAATCCGACTATGTGTCTCTTTTGAACTTATTTTCAGATTTTTAATCTCCTCTTTTAGCATCTCCGAGTTATTACCGCTGATAATTTTTTTTACAGCAGGAGAAAGATTCATTGGATTTGTCTGAAAGAAAAAGATGAATTGCAATTACGAAGAATAATCAAGTAATTTGCAAATGAGATACCAATTCATGGTACATAAATATAACTTCATTCCGTGTATTTTGGCCATTGATATAATTTTGGGTGCAGATATTGGTGACGATACACCGATTGTTGGCATTTCAAGTGACTTATCTACTGGAGATTCTTCAGTATTTTCATGATCCTGAATATTACAATGATTTAGTGGTTCCTTCGTAAGCTTTTCAACATCCTTATCACTTTTTTTCTGCAATGCCCCTCGGACTTTATTTTCACTTTTATCAGAAAATGACTCCTTCGCTTTTTGGCAAATTCGTTCTCAAAGGGTAAATTTCCTATTTTATCGACTCCCTTTTCAAGTGATTGCGTTTCCCGCTTGGTTGAATTTTTCTGAAAAATGCAAACATATCACTTTCAGCTGTGCTTACTAATATTTACTGATTTTTGCAACCATATTATGTATCTTCTTTTTCTTTTTTGAAGCTGTTTCTAAACCTGCAGATTCTTCAGGTTTCCTCTTGATAATATTTAAGGAAGCGGAGAAGTCTTGAATATTTAGAGAGCTGATACTGGCGAGCGGATATATATTTTCCTGCAAGTTGAAGTTCGCATTTATTTTAGAGAGAAAAAAATGAAGCTTGCCGTTACAACAAATAAAAATATCGCGAATATTATGCTTCGAAATAACAGGGTTGAGTCCTTACATACACCAAAAATGTACCCGATGCAACAATATTATTGAAACCTATTTGTCTATAAGGGTGAAAATAAATAACAAATATGGAAATAAAACTATGTTTACAAAGTATTTATGCACTGTAAACAAAATTTCCAGTAATTTTACCACTCTCAGAGTAGGTCCGATTATTACCTACTCCCAAAGTAACGTTTTCACTGAAAATAACGAATAGCCACTTTTAGTATGGAATTCAACTTTTAGGTTACGTAAGTTTCCAGACAGATTCTGTCAAATTACAATGCATTACGAACATTATGAATTTGTAGGTGATGGCATTCTAACCAAAAATATTCGTGTTTTAATTCAACATGGTAACTTTAGCATCTACATGAGAAATGTGAATGATGGTATACTACATAATTCTCAAAAAAATAAATTGACTTATATACGAATATAAATAAATAAATTTATTTTCTTTAATACATCTTTTAAATATTTTTTTATCAATTTTTTAAATAAATTTTTTCATAATTTATACCGTTCTGAAACACTCTTTGACAAATAATTGTAATTTTACCATTTGTTTTTTCATTATTCTTGGCAACTTTGAAACTTTACAATTACTCGTACTAATATTACGTTAAGAGCTGTGCAAATACGCCGCGTTATCAATTATTAAATTTCAAGACGTGAGATTACGTTGGAAAAAGGTATTTTTAATAGTTTCTGTACTTTTACCAGCGACAAAAAATTCAACACTCTGATAGTAGGTCCATTTATTACCTACTCTGAAAGTCACAGATTCACAAGCAGAAACTGTACTTCTGCAACGCCTTGCCATAGTGTAATTCTAAAAGTGGTAAAGTTACAAGAATGGTTGGAACATCTAACATGCAAGTGGTATTCACCCCATAATCAGAGTAGTAAAATTGCACCAATTTTTTTTAGTAATTTTACGATTCTAACTGGTGCAATTTTTTTATTTTTTACAGTGTGTACATATACTGTATGTCAACAGTATTTGATAATCTGCATGAATATTTCACATCAGCGCCAACTTCGATTAGTAATAATTTTTCCTTTATGTCAACTATTCTGAACGATTTCGTACTTTCAGTTGAGTTTATCACTTCGTGCATGTACGGTAAGTGAATTGGATCTATAACTGGTCTTGTGAGAAAACAGTAACCCAGAACATAGCAGAGATCATTGACAACTACGAAAGTTCTAATTTCAACGATCTCTCCAGAATAAAGTAAAACAACTTATCGTACACAACTGTATCGTTTCTTTTTTCCCGATTGCGTGTATTCTGCACTGTAGAAACTGCTTTACATGTAAATACATCTATCATACACTAGAGGTGTCACAGTTTCGTCACACAAAGTTAATCGCATAATACGTGTTACCTCATTTTTTACTTTGCCTTTGCCAATCATTAGAATAGTGTTATTCTCTGCCCTTCTAGTTTGCTGTGGGGTGAGGTTCTTACGAGCTATCGAATTTCCGCAATAACTTGTACATGTTTCACTCATTGAGAAACGAGATACAGACTCATTGAGAGAACACTTCCGTAACCACTTGGTAGCTATTTCAGAAGCAACATTTTTGGAACCTTTAACAAGACGTTTGCAAGTGAAAATTCTGTTTTCCAAGGTAAAGGCTGATGTCGATTTTATAGGTCCACATTTTTGAGACGACTGAACCATGTGAAAAGATATATGCATATTGTATGTCATCGCATGAATTCCATAAGACACATTAGTTTCACCTACAAAAGTTAAAATATCTTTTTCAACTCCCATTAATTCCTTCTCTGTTATTCCATCTTTCAAGAGTGTGCGTAAGGACCGAGAAAATAAAAGTAGATATTTTAAAGCCTTTTCTTGCAATATACCCTTCAGACAAGGTATTATAAAAAAAAAGAGTCCACGAGCGCCACTCAGTTGCCTTCCATTTACATTTTTCGGCCAAAGGCCTAGGAAGTCTGTGGATTTCTAAAATTGGTCGTATGCAGCACAGTCGCTCATTAATTTCCTGTCGATATTTGGGCGTTAAATAAAATTATTCCTCTAAGTCGCTCCAAAAACTTGGCATTGTCAAATGTTGGTGAATCTGCTTAGGTATTCCCAAAGTACCGTTGTGCATGTATTCGAAGCCGTAACTCCAAATACTGTCAAAGCAGGGGAGATTAGTCGCCAGCGCAGACATTCCTTTCACACCATTTACAAAGCGGCCACTTTCCATAGCGATCTCCATGTCCTTTAAATTGCTCTCATGTGTCCGCAGTTCATCTTCTATTTCTGATAAAGGATAGCGCATAGATCTATCGTACAATTCATTGATTTCGCACCAATCACAACCTCCATATCCATACTATTGAACGTGTGCTTGCATTATAGGTCGTGCAAATGAGTCGGCACATACGCACAGGAGTACGAACTTTAAGACCAAAGCTTCAACCGTTTTCCAGTGTTGAATAGTGACACCTTTTGTTTTGAATCAAAATTTTTACAAGGTCTCATGGGATTTATTTCTCTAAACAGTACTGCTAAAATAGAACTACTATTTTAATACTATTTTTTGGATCATAGGTCCTATAGGCCCGTGTAAAAAAAAAGGAAAAAAGAAAATGAAAGCTTCCTGGTAGTCTTGTCCCAAAAGTTAATGATACCTTCTAAGAATAACCATAAAATGAAGTAACAGTTTACCGGGACTTCTATACGAAGAAAGTCCTTCTGAATACTTGATCTTTTAATAATATTTCAATAGTCCTTCATTGGAACAAATTACACGAGAACTTGTGGAAATTCTCAAAAAAATAAATGAAATTAAACTTTTTCTTACTTATTCCCTCATTTTGATTTGTAAAAAAATGTAGAATAGTCTTTGGGGGATAAGTGGGGGGGAGGGGGTTAAACTCAAGTGTTTTTCATTAAAATAAAGTTTTTTTTCTTCAAATATCAACTATTATATTTTTATGATAAATTAAAATTTGAAACCCGAAAAAGCTTCAAATTTTAATTTATCATAACGAATCATCGTGAAAGTATTAAATCTATTATCAAAGAACTCTACGGGGAGAGTTTTCTTACCAAAACTAACACTTTTAGTAAGCTCAGGACTTCTCAAGGTAAGCTAGTAACATCTTTAGCTTTCTTAAAACGGTGTAGGGACAATAACATTGTCCCAAAATTCTTACAGTTAAAAAATCATTTGGGAACATCTAAGTCCAAATCAATTCTACATCAAACAAGTTTGCTTCTCTTGAAAGACAGAATACAACATACCAAATTTGTCTTGCACACTACCTCCAAAAAACTATTAAAACTTTACCTTTTTCTATCAAACACTCTCAGATTTGACATTTGGTCTACATTGGAACGCATAACATTTGACAATTCCCAACGGATTAAAGATCTTTCTACTGGAAAACAAAAAATAAAATTTGACAAATTACTTCCAGTAAGGCACGCACCATTAACTAACACAGTAAAAAACATCTTTAACCATCCTCTCAGCAATTAAATGATTTCAGTCTTATCTAAAGGACATAATTTTGCAGTAGTAACCTTTTCGTTCAGGGGCCATACTGGTATCATAGCACTCCACCAGATCGTCCCTGAGTCGATCCGTCCAGTTAAAAGTAACGAGATTCTGCCGGTCAATCACATTGACTCCGTCTTGATTGGCTGCCCCAACTCTAGGATAGTCGGCATTGTTGTCTGATATAGAGCTTCGAAAATGAGAATAATTTTGACAGAGGTTTTTAAAGTATCATTTGTCATCCATAGGACACTTTCTATGAAATGTATATAAAGATTGAAAAGGCCTAGCTGCAATAAAATTAAGTGGAGTTATTACCAGAATTCGATGTTTCATTTCAATTTAAATATTTTCCTGTTTCAAAAACAGAAATTGTAATAATTTTTTTCGTTTATATATGGATAGAATATCTACCACTCATATTTTTAACCCCATTTTTCCTTTGAATAGCACACGGAGAAAAATAGTTCGACAAACTTTACCAAACTCAGTTGGGTAAACCTGGGACATATGGAAACTTTGATAAATTTTCATTTCTAGTTCGGTAAAACGAAATTCGGTAATACTTCATTCACAAACATGAAAGTGTGAGAAATTGATACGAATATCTTCCGAACAGTACTTTAATTAATACTGTACTTGGTAGTTGAAATTTTCATGCACATAATTGTAAAATATATAAAACATTAGATAAAGATTACTGAACAGTTGGGTAAAACGCGGTCGAGAGCTCGGTATAAAATGTAAGTGGGTTTACAGAAAAGGCATGAAGGAATCACTGATGCTCGAGGAACATCAACTGACAGTTTGGTAAACCGTAAGCTTCTGTGAATAAAAAAAAACTTACACACGATCAACAGCATACATAAATAAACGTAATATAATACTACACATGTAAGACGCTTTCGACGAAACTACGCAGACGCATGGATTCACGCTGAGGTGAAATGCGGAACTCTCTTACATACTAACTAGAGGAATTTATTCAGCACTTATGAGAAACAGAGGTCAGGGGCAAATGAATGATTTTGTAGATGTCCCAAAATAATTGTCACAAACTAGTAGTAAACTTTTTGGCAATCGACCAGAAAATATATGAATGTAAAAAATGAAAGAACTTTACACAAAATGTGATGTACTTAACCTTTTTTCTGTTCTCTCTTTGACCACTTCTGAAGTTGATGCTCTTGTACTCTTTATTTCTGTTATCTGAATTTTCATTTCTTGAAGTTGTTTTACATGTTAAATTTTAAAATGAGATCTACAAATGAAAGGGGTATTCCGGTTGGCCCCTGTCGAGTGGTAGGGGGTTCACGTGTCTCAACTCTCCCTAGAGGATCTCTAAGTTTATCGAGATAAAATCCCACTTCCGGTTCGAATTTGGAATTATCCCTTCACCACAATGTCCGGTATAATTGTAGAGAATTTTTAGGTCAATAAAACGTGTTTGTAGAAAAATGGCACTTACATGATTCTGCCATGTAGTTATTTGCGAATTTCTATTTTTACATCTGCTTTAGGCAAAATACGTAATCTGCATTGAATTTTAATTTACAAAAGCTTATTCCATTCCCTCAAAGTCTCTTCACAATTATATTCGTCATGGTTTTATGGAAATTATTTTATTTAGAAATGATATACGTACAATTATTTCTAGTTGCTCATACTTTGAATAAAACCATTTACTGAATAATATTTGATAAAACCGTGATAAATAGAATTGTAGTGAACGTTTTAAGGAGTAGAATGAGCTTCTTAAAATTTCAATTGAATGAAAATTATACAACTTTTGCCTAAAGCGGATTATGCTTTTAAATACTCATTACTCTTAAGTAGTAACTTCAAAACTTTTAAATTCTCTAATAAATTATTGAAAATATTACACATTTTTCCCCAAGTGCTTTTCGTTTTGTTGATTTTTTTTTCATGGAAAATTTACATTTTTAAACAAAAATCATCAAGATTTCCAATTTTTAACAATTTGAGGTTAGGTTAAAGTTTTACACAACAAAAATCACTATAGCTCAAATAGGAATTGGCAATTATTTAACAGTTTCAGGTAATATTAACCCTTGCTTGCCACACCTCTGCGGAGTAACACGCTTGCCACACTGGGGTGTCGGCCACCCCAGCCATAAGAACTGTAATAAAAAATTAACTATTGGATGCTTTTCTTTGAAAATTGGTATGGAACTTCTCAAAAGCTTACTTTAAAAGATTTTTATTTTATTTAATATCAGGGGCTAAAATTTCAGCTGATTCTTCTACTGATGTGTCACTATAAGAAAGAAATATTAGTTTACAGGATCTTTCAAAAAAGGTATTTATTCTTAGGAATCAAGAAAGAAATTTTACAAAAAAATTAGTTATGCATTTTTGCCAAAAAAATTATATTTTATTTATGAAAAAAAAAAGAAAACCTTACATTATTTTTACTCAAAATAATAAAGAACATTATCCAGAAGAAAAACTAATCAACTTGAAGTATTATTTTAAATATCAACATCAATAGAATCATTGCACATAGGTACGCTGTGCAGTTGACATACTGCACGATGACAGGATGTACAGATTGTACAGCCTGATTTGCTTTTCCTGTCTTCCTTTCTTGTGCAAGATTTCACATCAACGTTGAGTTTCGAATACAACTCTCTGAAAATTTTTAGATTGAACATTAAGTTTCAAAAATCCCAGCGAAAAAAAAATTCAACCCGAAAAATCAATTTCGATCATACTTGCCACACTGGGGTGTTTGACACCCCACGCAAGTTTGAACAGTTACCACAGATACGTAAGCTAGTGCAGCGCTATGCCAATACCCTGAATAGGTACTGGCAGTCTCGAATTATTGACAAATATTGATGTAAAGCGATTAACTTCACGTTTAGGTAAATTAAAAAAAAAAAGGCCTGTGGCGTAATTCACCCCACAGTGGCAAGTAAGGGTTAACGTTTTTTTACAAAAAGTCGGTTATTTTGCTGGAAATTCATTGGATTTCTAAGAAGATTTACAATTCTCAATAATCTCCTGTTATGTTATTGTTTTTCGTTGGAAATCGTCGGTATTTTTAATAATAAAATTATTCGATTTCACAGCATATGTATCATTTTTCAACAACTATACGTCATGTTGGCTTGTTTCATCTGAAATTTGATTTTTTTTCACAAAAATCATTAGATTTAATTCCAACGACTTTGTTTTAAATGAATTATATTTCAAACGTTTCAAATGAGATTCAGAACTTATTAACCATTTGAGTTTATGTTGGTGTTTTACACTAGATATCGGTACTTTTAATTTAAAAAATCATTAGATTTCAAAGAAGATTGAAAGTTTTGTTTAATTGTTTTAAGTTATGGTAACGTTTTTCAACGGGAATCGGTTATTTTGAGCACAAATGATTGAATTTCAAAGAAGATTGATACATTTTTTAACAATTTAAGGTTATGTTAACGCTTTTTACCATAAATCGGTTATTCTAAACAAAAGTCATTCAATTTCAGAAAATACGATTTACAATTTAGAACAATTTTTTTCGTAAAATATGGGTATTTTCCATAAATAAAATCATAAGATATTTCAGATTTTTATAAATCTGCAGATTTATACCAGAAAGCGGTTATTTTTAATAAAAATCATTTGACTTAAGAATTAAACTTACAATTTTGAACTTTTGCTTTTATTAGTATTTTTCATCAGAAATTGGCATCTTTTTAGCCAGAATGCAATGGTTTGATTGTCTATATATTGTATGAAAATATTATATATTAATTGTGAATTTCTTTGAGAATTTTGATGTTCGTTTTTGGCTTCAGGGTCAGATAAATTGAAAATAATTAAATTGTTTCGAACGTTTCGGCACACAATGGTGGCCCTCATCAGTAAATTTGACTAAATCTGCAAAAATTACTTAATTTCTTGTAGGTACGCAATGTACAATTGAAAGAGTTACACTTTGGTTAATATCACAGTTGAAAAATTACATAAAATGTTATTATAATTAATAAAATTATTATTAAAAACATTGTAGTTAAATAATTATTCATATATTCATTAAAGATTTTTCGGATATAGATTTGACGAAAACCTTCATTACACTGTATGGTAAAAAAATATGCTGAAAACATGAAAAAGATTGTCTGAAGAATTCTTAAATAAAATTATATAGCGACGTATATTTGACGAAAATATTTTTCTTTAATTTTTTGTATGATCGTGACAGAACTCTTTTGTGTCAAGTGTTGGTTTCTTGGCTGTGGTGAAGGGAATCAGCGTTTGTGGATTCAGAAAGGGCAGTGTGTGCGGAGATAAGGTGTAAGGGAAGAAGGGTGAGTGAAGGCAAAGGTGTAAAAGGTAAAGTAAGTTGTGTGAAACGGAAACTGGAGCGTGCGAAGTTTTTGAGGTTAGGAGTAGAAAAATAGTTGTCGGGCAAGAGGGCAAGAGGTAGGCGAGTAAGGAGCGGGAAACAGCTGGCAGTAGTTGAAACAAGAGGTGAAAAGTTTGAGAGCGTGGTTAGCGGGGGGAACGCGGATGTTGACTAGTGTCAGCAGCGGCGAGGAGAGGTTCGAGACACCAACCAGGGAGGGAATGACACGAGAGGTGAACTAGGCACGGGCCGTAAACGTGGGAGACCCTCAAACCTACAACGCCTCAACAAGCTAGATGTCTGGATGGATGGCAAAAAAAGGTGTGCACGACTTGTAGTGAAGGGGAAGATGAAAGAAAAAGAGAGAAAAAGGACGATGATTCAGAGAGACTAGGATAACAAGAAAGCTAGGATTAAACGAAAAACACCAGAAAGAGATAGGGGAAGCCGAGATCGAAAATCTTTGGAGAGATATTGGAATTCAGGTAAGGGTAGAAAGAGTTAAGAGAATAGGATGGATGAAAGAAGGAAAAGGAGGAATGTTTCTAGTGAAAATATGGAGTGAGGAAAAAAAGAAAATTATGAAGAAAAAAAATTATTGAGAGAAAGAAGGCAAAGAATTGAAGAGGATCTGACATGGAGGGAGAGGAAAAGGAGATGGCAAATAGAGCAGAGGGCATGGGTAGAGAGGAAAAAGGGGCGCATGGTATGGATAGGGAGAGACAGATTATGGATAAATAGGGAGGAATGGTTCTGAGACGAAGAAGTAGAAGAAATAAGGAAAAAGGGTAGAGGAAGGTAGAAAAAAGGAAGATGCGAAAGAGTTTAGAGATCCAGCAGAGGTGTTTCCAAACAGCAAGGCGGGAGAAAAGTGAGGAGGATAGGTGAGGGAACGAAAGCTGAAAACGTGAAAATAGCTTTCTGGAATGTGTCAGGCTTGAAGAACAAGAATAAAGGATTTTGGCGGGAGTTAGTCAAGTGGGATGTGATTATGCTAAGTGAAACCTGGACCGGATGAGAAGGACTGGGAGGGGATGAAAAGGATGTTACCTAAAGGTTATGTGTGGACAATGCAGAAAGCAATAAAGGAACACGTTAAAGGTAGAGGGATGGGTGGCATGGTCTCAGGAGTGAGACAAGAATTGGCAGTAGGAGGAAGAACAGAGGACAGGAAAGAAAAGGATGGAACAATGGTAAGAAGGATTGTCATTGGAAAAGTCAAAATAGCAGTGGTTTGTGTATATAGAAGAAGAGGGGAAGAGGTAGGTTGGAGAGTAATAAGGAGGCGGATGGAGGAAAAGAAGGAAGATTTGGTTTTGATAGGAGGTAACTTGAATGTCTGGACTGTCCAGCTAGAGGGAAGGATTTGGGATGAAGAAAAGGAGGCCTATATAAGGAGCTCCAAATATAGGGAGACAGGTCGAGAGGGGAGGAGCTTGCTAGACGTAATAGGAGAAACAGGATGGTTGATAGGTATTGGTAATATGAAAGAAAATGAGAAAGGAGAGATCACATTTATAGATAAGGGAGAAACAGTAATAGACTACATACTGGCGGAAGAAAGAATGAGGAATAGGATAGGCAGTATAAATGTGGAGAACGAGATAGGGTCCGAGCACTTCCCAGTAATGGCTACACGGAAAGGTGGCGTCCGTAAGCGCGGCAGAAAGAGAAAGGAAAGAGGGAGAGAAAGGAAAACGAAAATGGGAGTCTGGGAGGTAGATAAATTAAAAGAGTTCAAACAAAAAATGGAAAAGCAGAATGTTAGGTATGAAAAAGAGGAGGGATTAGACTCGTTAATTGAAAGGTTGAAAGGATCGATTGAGAAGGTAAGGGATGAGATAGGTACAATAGAAAAAAGAGAAGAGGGAAAAAGAGGCTGGTGGGACGACGAATGCAGGTAGAGTAAAGAGAAAAGAAAGAGTGTGTAAGAAATTGGAGGAAAGGAGAAATGGAAAAGCCGGATTACAACAAGAGAAAAAAAAACATGAGAGGATGCTAGAAAGGAAAAAGCAAAGGGGAAAGGAGAAATACAAGGAACAAGTAGAAAAAGCGATCATAGACACATTATATTGTACGCATGTTCAAAACATAACCAAAAATTATTATTTATTAATGAGACAATAATACAGTAATTTATCAATTATTATACAATATATTAATAAATTTGTGAATTGATGAATCTTAAATACTGACCTATACTGATGAGTGTCAATCATAAGCGTTAATTATAAAGGCATATAATTCTGCAAACAAATAAATTAGACGAATTAAATTCATAAAATCTTTTGCTCTTATTTCTGGAAACAATTGTTCAGTTTTATTACAGTTTTCCGAGAGATATTACAACTGATCACGATGTATAATTTTGAAGGTGAATCATTATTTATTTCCAAGTAATGTTAGGAACGTAAAAATGAATATATGTAAAGTAATATGAGTACATACCTCACAGGTTGTGCGAATTGATAAATTTATGTATCGAGACGGGACAAGTCCCAGACGATTGGAGAAAAGCGATTATTGTACCAATATACAAAAGAAAGGGAGAGATTACATAGGTATCAGCTTCCTAAGTACCATAAGTAAAATATACTCAAAAGTACTTATTCGTAGGGTAATGAAAATTAAAGAAGAAAAGATATAGGAAGTCCAAAGTGGATTCATGCCAGGAAGATCACGTACAGATGAGATATTTAGCTTAAGACAGATCACAGGAAAAAGCTCAAGAGTAGGAAAGAAAGTTTTCTGTGCATTTGGTGACCTAGAAAAAGCATTTGACAAGGTAAATAGAATTAAACTTTGGGAAGTCCTTAAAGAGTGTGGAGTCAATGGATCGCTCCAAAAGCAATACAAACAATATATGCAGGCAGCAAAGCAAGTATGAGGGTTAATGGGAGACTGAATGACTGGTTCGATATTATGAAAGGCGTGAAACAAGGATACGTTATGCCCTCATAGCTATTTGTCATATTTATGGATAAGTGTCTAAGAATGGCCCTCTTCAACGAAGAGGATGTAGATCTCAAAACAGTAAAGGTACGTGGGTTAGCTTTTGCGGATGACTAGATTGTTATGGCAGAATCAATCGAGGACTTGCAAAGGATGTTGAATAAACTTAATACAAACAGGAAAAACATAGGCTTCAAAATTGACGGAAATAAAACAAAGCTCATGGTGTTTGAAGGAAAAAGTGAGAAAACAATATGCAACATTGTCCCGAATGATGAGAGACCAGAACAAGGTGACAAGTACGTATATCTGGGTAGCCTATTCACTAGTGACGGAAAAATAGATAGGGATTTAGATAGGCGCATAAATGAGGATAAGAAGGTTATCGGTAGAGCAGGGTCCATTCTCAGAGATAAAAACATATCAAAAAAATCTAAAATGATCATGCATAATTCTACATTTGTGCCGACTGTACTATATGGTAACGTGACATGGACATGTCGAGAAAAGGACAAAATTAAAATAAACGCGATTGGCATGAAACCTCTGCGCACAATATGCGGGAAAACACTGATGGACGAAGCCCTAAACGATATAATCCTTAAAGAATGTGGTGTAGAAGAGACACTAGTTGACATATGGGATAGAAATCAGTTAATATGATTCGGACATGTTGAAAGAATGAAATATGAACGACTGACCAAACGGGTGTATAGAGGTAAAGTGAATGTCAGAATGCCCAGAAGTAGAACGCTGAAAGAATTGTTAGAATCTGTGAATGAGATATCAATCCGTAGAGATATAACAAGCCATAGAAACACGAGAGCTTGCATGAGAAAAAACATGGACGTGAAGGAAGCTAGAGTAGTATACCAGAAAAGAGAAGTGTAACGAAAATAGTTTACAAAAAGAATGTGAGTAGAGTCAATGACGTCTGCAATAAAGACCTTGGATACTAATGGGTCCAAGTGGGGAACCACACATAACAATTTTGTGAGGCTCTACACGTGAGATGATCGCTAGAGAGATTGATCAGCAACCTGGGTCGGAGCAGTGTTTCGGAACGAACGTATCAATTAAATAAATAACATGAGGATTCTAAATGAATCTGAAATATCTATACCTTACACCCATATACCTTTCTACTCTATACCTATATATCCATCCACGCACTACTACTTTCCAACCGAGCAATTCACGCCTACCCCAAAAGGGAAATGGCTTAATGGTATAATAATAAAAATAATACATAACATTTGTACTAAAGTGTTTTTAAAATCTTTCAAAATAAATTTTTTAAATTTAGCACTTTCATTTGAAAAATATGAAAATGTGAAGTGATTTTGAAACATAGAAGATAACTTGAAAAATAATATTGTGTATTTATTACAGATTACATGACAGGATTTTATAGCGCATAAGATAAGAAATACAAAAATATTTCGCTCAGATTTTGCAGACCATTCTATTAATTTACTAGGTCTTTCCGAAAAGTATCCGACCTTGTGCTCTGACTTTGTGTATGAGTGATACTTCAATTAAAGAGTGGTTTAGGCAATTTAAAAGTGGTCGTGTTTCAGTGAAAAGTGACCCTCACTCTGGCAGGCACGTAAAGGCCAAAACACCTCAAAATGTGGAACGAGAGCGAGTGTTAATTAATGGAAATCATCGTTTAACAGTTACATGGATAGAGGAAAACCTCAATATTCCAAAAAACAATGTTGCGGAAATTTTGAGCCTGAATTGTTGAAAAGTAGCAAATGAGTCCATTCATCGCAGCTTATTTAGTAAGTTCTGGTAAAACAGGCCTTACGCAGCTTCGGCAGGCCTCATACAAGGTTGTGGCTTCTGAAGGGAAGCAAATTAAAGAAAATATCATTGCCATTGATCATAGCTCATTCTTAAACCTGATACACCACAACGTCCGATACTTTCCTGAAATACCTGGTATGGAGTTAAAAATATAGTTGCCCTGTGGCACACAAATCTTCTAATACGTATTTTTTCTTCTTGTTAATTAGGGCCATTCAAAAAACGGCAATGTTTGAATTTCGTTTGGGGAAATGACTCATTGTTCAGGGTTCCCAATAAGAGAAAGCCCGTACTTTTCTTTTAATCAAGCAATATTAAATGGTGCCGCCCAACCCCTCTATTTCATAAACTATACGGTGAAATTGCCAATAAACCGAGTGCAAATTAAGGACCTTTTAAAATCAGTTCCCCGAATGTGATATCAGTATTGATTTTTCATTTTGACCGCCCGCCTCCTCGCCCGTCCCCTACAAGCATGACCCAAAAACCACCCTCTAAACCAGAATCAAGTATTTTGCGGTATATTGTTCGTAAATATTACTATTGTATAGTTTTTTTACATATCATTTTAAATAGCCAAGTTGAAAAATCGTATATGTTTTTTTATTAATTTTTGATAGTTTAAACAATTTTTATTCGTTTGAAATATACTTTTTTTTTACATTTCCTCGCAAATTCTCGGTACCATCACAACGAAATAAACTAATAAGGCTTTATAAAAATCAGGAAAATCCACTCAATTTACTTTTAATGTTTTGAAAAACTTTTTATTGTTTAAATATAACTTTTGACTAGAATAAGGCAGAGAACTGTAGTTTTTTGTAAATTTGTCAACGCACTCGACAGAATTCTCCTATATCTAGTATTTTTCCACATTTAAAATTGTTTAAACAATTTTCAATCGTTTATTCATTTTTTTCAACAAAATATAAAAAATGCACACATTCTCTAAATAACATGAACTAATTGGTCTGAATCAAAGATTAACATGATCTCAGGCAAATGCAGTTTTTTGCAAATTTTTCAACAAATTTTATTAGCTTCTTTTATGCTGACTCTTTTTATTACTCACCGATATAGTCAACCGGCCCTATTTTGATTTCCTGGGGCTATTATGACTTTAGAGTATTACTTCGTAGAACATTTTTTCAATGGTGTGATTTTACTGTATATCCTACAAATATTTTCTACAAGATGTACAGAAATTTTTCCTGAAATAAGTAAAATTCCACGGACTTCTAGAGCATAAATGTTGTCCTGTATTTGCACCAAAATGTATTGTAATAGTGTAAAAAATTGGTTTGACTAAACAAACAAATTTTAACTTTCTCTAGTTACTTAGGGTAGGTATACATTCTTGATATTTTGTCAAAAAAGATTGTTTTAATGAATGAAAATCGTTTAAATAATTATGGGTATGTGATTAAAAGTGTCATCATAAAAGGAGCTAATGAAATTTGCTGAATAATTGGCAAAAACTGCACTTGTCTGCATTATTCTAGTCTAAAGTTAAATTACGACACTGGAAGTTATTCAAACAATGAAAAATAAACTGAATCGATCATTTCGATCTTCGATTGGCTCCGATTAGTTAATTTCACATAGAGGAATTATAAACTTGCTACATTTTGTTGAAAAAAAAGTTTAGGCAAATAGAAATTGTTTGAAAAATTATGGCTAGGTGGTAAACATACAAAAAATACCAGAATTATGTTCAGCTTGTCTAAAAATCTCAAAAAACTACATTTATCTGCCTTATTCTAGTCCTATTGCTCATCCTATGTTTTTTCTTTAATTTAGACATTACTTTTTGACTTACAGTTAATAAACTTTTCGTCTGAAGCATGCAATTAGTTGAATAATTTAATTCAGTCTGTGGAAATTATTAATTAAAAAATAGTGGTAAGATTGAATTAAGTACCTTGGGATGCCAAATATGAAAAATTCCTGGGTCTGTAGCCCGAATGACCTTGATGTTGCTTTTCACGTACTTGCGATATAAAGTAACATCCTCTCCACCCCAGCCAACGATGTCCTCGTCAAAACCCCGAACCCTCAAAAAATCGGATCTGCAAATATTAAAAATACATATTTCAAAAATAAAATCATTTTTTTTATAAATAAATAATGGGTCACCCAAAAATGCGCATTAATGAGCCAGTTTAAGACAAGGATGATGCGAGAATAAAATCAAATATCAGGTTGGCTGCAGGTCATGAAGAACATGGAAATCAGAACAAAGTCAGATAATTTTGGTGCTCAGGGAAATTTAGGGATTTAGGAAAAATTGCAAAAGTCAGGGAATTTCTGTAAGAAACACTTTAGGTAGCTGAAACAATTAATCAGGGCAGCCGCAATGACTTTTAGTAAATTTTGTTTTGTAATCACTTTTTAGTCACTTCTTTAAAATAAAGTCAGTATAGTCATTTTTGAAGTGACAAAAACACTCTAGTCACTTTTCCTTAAATAAGTAAACCCATAGGTTAACCACTATTGAATTCAGGTATATGCCTATTTTTGAATTTTCTTGAATTCTTTTGAAATCTTTTAATGTATTTTAAAAGACTCTAATAAATTTTTAATAGGTCTTAGTGCTTTTAAGGGATTTAAAATGATTTGAAGGACCTGAAGGTATTTTTGTAAAATTCCAAAGAATTTGTAAGAGGTTGAAAAAGCTTTGAAGGATTTCGAAGTGTTTCAAAGAATTATAATATATTAGGGTATTTTCAAAGTTCTACATTCCAATAATTTGTAGGTATTTCAAAGGATTTTGAAGACGTAAGGGTATTTTAAAAAATTCCGAAGCATTTTGTAGAGATTTAAAAAGTTTTAAACGATTTCAAAAGATTTCAAGGATTTAAAATATATTAAAGGGTATTTTAAAAGATTCAAATGCATTTTCAGAAGATTTCAAAACTTTGAAGCAATTTCCAAGAATTTGACTAATTTTGAAGAATTCAAAAACATTGTCATGAGGTTTTTAAAAAATTTCCTAGAATTTCGAAAGATATTTAAAGATTTTATAGGACCTACAACGATTTTTTTTGAGTTCAGGAAATATCATCAGGTTTGATGTAATTTCACGGGATTTTCTAGTATTTTAATGGATTCAAGAGTACTGAAGGATTTTGTAAGATTTCAAAGATTTTCAAACATTTCAAGTTAATACCAAAGATATCAGAATATTTCAAGAGATTTCAATGAGGTTTTTATTCATTTCAATAATTTAAAGAGATTTCAAAGAATTTTAAAGAATTTGGAGTATTTTTGAAAATTACGAGGAATTTTTAAAAGCTCTAAAAAATATCAAGGGATCTTGAAAGATTTTATTGAATTTGAAATATATTAGGGATCTTTTATTAGATTTCAGTCATTTGAAGTGATTTCAAAGAATTCTAAAGACTTGAGGGTATTATTAAAAATTCCCAGGAATTTACAGGAGTTTTAAAAAGCGAATGATCTTGAAGTTTCGTAATATATGGAAAGATTTTACAGGCTCTATAAGGTTTTAAGATATTTCAAAAGATGTCAAGAGATTTTATAAGATTTTCAAAGATTTCAATGACTTCATGAAATTAAAAAAAATCTCAAGGTATTTAAGTAAATTTTCCAGGATTTCACAATATATCGACAAATTTCATAAAATCTCATAATATTTTATTGGATTTCAAAGAATTCATCCAATTAAAGTGAGGGGTTTACTAGGATTTTAAAGATTTGAAGAGATTTTTCAATATTTTTTGCAATTCACTTGTAATTCGCCCTGCATTTTTATCAAATTATCCTGAATTTTTTCAAACTGTTTTGAATTATGTGTGATTCTCCTGAATTTTCTTTATTAGCTTAATTATACTCATTTGAATGGATTTTTTCACTTTTTTCATATGGAGTGTCTACATGTACCGAAAAAATCCGGGCATTTTTACCGAAATTTTGTATCCTTTCGAATTCCCTCACAATTTTCTAAGCTCATTTTAAACTTGCTGAATTCAATGAATTTGTGCATATTTTTTAATTGCTTCTAATTCACTTGAACTTTTCTAATTCACCTTGAATATTTATGAGTTTTATCAAATTCTTCTCATTTTTCTTAAATTACTCTAAATTCACTTCAATGTTACTTAAATCAACACATTTTTTTGGATTTGAACATTTTTTTCCAATTCATTTGAATTTTTTAAAATTGATTTAAATTTCATACAACATGAAGTTTTGCGGCCGCCCTGAAACATTTAACAAAACCAATACAAGGATAGTATTTAAGTGACTAACCTGTACTGGCACGTCATCCCATAGCCAAAATCCCTCCAAAACCCAGTGTCTCTTGATATGACCAACTGATCCGTTTCAGGTGGCACTTCGCGTCCCTGAAGTGTGTATACTACGTGCGGATTATAGAGGCTGAAGACAATAGGATAATAGACCTTTCGCCCTGGAGCTGTGTTCCATCGACACCTAGGAGTGAAGACCAAGTTTTAGATATCACAGACGTATCGATCGCATCAAAGTTTGTTGGAAACATTAGAAAGACCCAGAATTGCTTTTGAAAAGCACACTCTCTTCGATTCTGATGATTGGATAAAATTATTCGGGTGTAGTTCCGGACAGGTCACCGAAGAATATTGACTTTATTTGCATTTTAATTTAAAGCTTCGAAAGCATTTTTTGCGCAGATTAATATATATATTTAGTTATTAACATTCTTTTACTTTTTTCAAAACCTAGATTTTTTCAGCAATCGCAAAAACTATTGATCTGAGATAGAAACGTAGTGCTTAAAACTTATGGATCGCATCGAAATACATATTTTTTTATTTCACAGTTTTTCCCTCAAATTAATATTTTTTCAAGAGAAATGACAAAAATGAATTTTCAGATTTTTCGTTAGGGAACGTCCATTATGTAAAGAAGGATTCTTTTTGAAATTTTAGATCTCCTCCCCAGCCGTTGTAAGGGTTCGTAATATTTATGTGCCCCCCCCCCTTCCTAGGTAAGATTTTATATTTTTTACTCAATAAATATATCAATTATTTTACTTTAGACGAGATTTCAAAAGATTTTAAGGGATATCAAAAGGTTTAAAAGAATTCTAACTGATTTTAAGGGATTTTAAGGCATTTCAAAGGATTACTAAATACTTCAAAGAATTGCAAAATTTTTAAGGAATTTAACGATATTTTCTAAGCTTTTTAGGCATTTTATGAGAATTCAAAGGATTTCAAAAGATTTCAGGGGATTACGAAGATCTTAGGGGTATTTCAAACGATTCGAACAAATGAAAAGAAGTTGGACAGATTTTAAATGATTTTAAAAGATTTCGAAAGTTTGAAGAAGTTACCTAATATAATTGCAGAAAAAATCTCAATTTTTTCAAAGGATTTCACAAGATTTTGAGAGACTTCGAAGAGATTAATTAGATTTTAAGACATTTCACGATGGTTCATAAAATAGCGAAGGATTTTTATGGAATATTAAGGATTATAACAGAATTTAAAGAATTAAGAACGATTTCCTTAGATTACCCAGGATTCGAAGGAATCTTAAGCAATCTCGAGATATTTCAAAAGAATACATTGCATTTTAAAATATTTAAAGAGAAACCGAATTTTAAGGGATTTTTAGAGATTTAAAGGGTTTTGATGATTTCATGGGATCTCAAAGCATTTTAAGAAATTTTAAAAGCCTTAAAAGTATATCCAAGGATTTTATAAAGCATTCTGAGCAATTTCGAAAATATTTACGGAATTCCAAGAAATATAACCGATTTTCAAATATTTTAAAGAATTATAAGGAATTTCCATAGATTTCAAAGCATCAAAAGGGCTTTTTATTGGAATTTGAAGATTTGAAGCGATTTCAAGAATTTAAACAGATTTGACGGAATCTCAAAGAATTTCAAGTGATTTCCACAAATTTTAAACGATTATAAGGATTTTCATGGGATTTGGAGGATTTCAAGCGATTTTAAAGATTTTAAAATTTTTCACAGAATCTCAAACAATTCATGGAATTTCCATAGTTTTAAAAGGATTCAAAATTTTTTTCACAATATTTGATAAATGTCACGTGTGTAGGGATTTACACAATTTTCGACAGAATTCCGGTTTCAAAGGACTGCAAGTATTTTCATGGATTCCATGACATTTCATGAAAGGTTTAAAGAATGGTTAACTTGTCTACTTCATATTTATTGCACGTACTTAATGTGAAATATTACATGATAAAAAATTAATGAAATGAATAAGGATATAATATCGAGTATAATTTGTATAATTGTATAAAAAGTAATTTCAATAGTCAAAACAGGTTATTAAGTAGCATATGTAAAAAAATATTTAGAAAGAGGAAACTTGAGTAAGAAATTCTCTGCTCCCCACCATATACGGATTCTTAAGATTTTGCAGCCCCCCCCCCCCAAACTTACGTAATTAATGGAAGCTCACTTAAAAAATGTATTAAATTCGGTAAAATATTAATTATTTTTAAAGACTAGACTTGAAAAAGGAGGGGAAAATGAGTTGATATATTTTCTTATGGGCGGAAGAGATGCTTTCTGCATCAATATTTTTCGAGATTTAAGAAAAATTTAACTTAAAAATAGCCAGAAACGTTAATAACTCAATTTCTATTAATCCGTGCCAAAAACACTTCTGAGTCTTAAACTGCGATACAAAAGCAAATCTTAGTCCAAGTATCAAATCAATATTCTTAGGTGACCTTTTCGAATTTATACCCCAATTTTCAAAGTTTCTATCTGAGCTTTTTGTATTGATCTCAAAACTTTGTGCTTTGTCTTGAGCAGAGTTGAATCACTTCGGAAACTAATTAAGTTTAGATCAAATTCCTTATTTTCAAAGTTCACTGGTTAGTCTAAAATTTCTTCAGTTTTCTTAAAGTTCGAGGATAACTCTTATAAGGACGGACAAAGGATAGGACAAAGAAAGCAGTTAATTTCCATATTTTTAGAAACTTACAGAATATTTAATAGACTCTTTTATAAGCCTAAGAAATATGAACTATGAATATGGTAACAATACGAGTTTTCAATAAGCTTCAGGATTTTTTTGCAAGTAATCATTTTTTATGATAAGTATAATAACTTCTAACTTCAACATGACTGTTATTCTTGCATTTGAAAATTTTCCAAATTTTAATCCCTTTATTAAAAGTTGTGCAGTATTATAATTATAATTTATGCTACTTTATAAAACTGGTTAAAAAGTGGTTGATTATAAAAAACTCAAAAGTTAAATTTTTGTAAATTCGAACATCAAAATTTTTATAATATACTTTTTTTCATCAAAATTTGATAATTTTAAATAACTGCATATTAAAGTTTTTAAAATTTGTAACGCTGATATTTGAAAACTTCAATTTTTAGAGAACGTCCTTTCACAATATACGTTTTAATTCCAAAATTTTCAACTGTAAACTACTCGAGGAATATAATTTTCAAATCGTTTAGTTATTCCAAATGTGTTCGCGTTAAATTGAATTTCTTAAACCTCAATTTATCTAATGTTTTCAAAGTCCAATTTAAAATTACATATAATGAAAATGTTTGACTTCGAACGTTTCCGATTGTTTTTTGTTTTGAAATGTTAATATTTTATTTTGAGCACTTGTTAATTGTTAAACAAGTGAAGGTTGGAATTTTCGAGAAAAATTCGTGGAAATAGTAAATTTATCCTCGATTCAAAGTTGCCAATATCAAACAGTTTAATCTGAAACTCCTTTAAATTGTTTCAATTGAGAAATTTAATTTTTAAATTGGTTACTTTTTACTACATGTATTTATAAACAATGACCATTAAGAATGCTCTAAAAAAATTGTTCAGATAATAAAGATTCAGATTTGAAACTAATTCAATTTTAAAGGTTTAATTTGAAAATTTTTAATGTTACGGGAAAGAAAACATTCATTACTGGGAACTTGTTTGAATATGATGCGGTTTCGAATTAAAAATGCTTTTATTTTGATTGATCAGTGAATTTGGAATAGTTCAATTTTAAAAGCAAGCATATGTATTATATTTACGATTTTAAAGAAACACTTGAATTCAAAACGCTTGCTGCTTACAATCATTGAATTGTAATAGTGGCAGACAATCCAAGTAATTTGAAACTCGTTTAAATCGTATAATTAAAGAAAATCGTTACAGTTTGGGTTTCATTTTAGAATGAAAAACACGTGAAATTAATATTTTTATAGTTATATTACTAGTTTATGCAAGTGACTACTTGTAGTTACTATCAGTTCAATGGGAATAATAAGGCTGTTGTTCACATATTACATCACAATGTGACTTTTCAAATCTCACGAAGAAACAGGTAAACGAAGGCAGGTACTAAAGTGGTAGAATAATGAAGCGAAAACTACATGTAAGGTAGTTGGAATGTTACTTCAGTAAAAAAACACCTTAGTGTGAGAATAAACAGAAGTTAGCAAACTAAACGAGTGGATAAAATTTTCAAAATTAGTCCTTACCTATCTAGAAATCTTGCACTAAATACGACGTCGACGTCACACATGAACAGTAGAACATCCCCCTCTCCACCCCAGGCTCTTTCCGCGCCAACTCTTAAGCCCTTTCCCCTAGAGAAAGTTTCATTCAAAGCCAAAAGCCGGAGATTTTGATTGGTCCCTCCGCTACCACGAGTCATCAAAATCCTAGACATGATCGCTCTCGCTTCCGACAAACCCTCCGTTCCAAAATAAACAACAGTCAGGTGTACCCTCCTATCATTTTTCAAACCAATTTTAACGAACTTGTCCATGAAACTCTGGAAAGTGCTGGTTCGTCCCGAGAGAGGCAGGATAATGTGGATCAATTCCTTCTCTTTAACGTGTTGCTGCCTTTCCGTTGAGACGAACTGAATAGGAGCATAAGGCCTCATTAAGGTAATCTTAGTGTAACCCGAAGGCGTCACTTGCGCAGCACTTTTATTTAGGTTTTTTGTTCTAAAGTACATCTCATACTGCGTTCCTGTGGTTGGTTCGATTCTATAGAGACCTTCGAGGAAGTCCTCGAGGGTATATTTCAGTGGAAGGGATGACACGTTCTTGTTCAAGGTTTCAACAGCTTTAGTTAAAGCCTCAAGCAGGTCTTTTCTCTTGAAGCCGATTGGCTTCTCTACGACGCGTTTGCCTAAACCCAGGTCCACTGGGTAAAGTCTCGAGAAGGTAAAGTGGCTGAAGGCTATCAGCTCGTATTCGTTGTTCAGTGGAAGGCCCTGAGTGATCTCTGCAAATTCTACTTGACGACGTGCTGCCAAACAGTCGCCAACATCACTAGCGTTTATCAAGGAAGAACTCTCGCTGTGTCCTGGTGGTCCACCTGAAACAAAAAGAAATTTCGTTCGAAAATTTGATTCACCACAAAGTAAAGGATCCTCTCCTGAATCCACATTGGTTATTAATTCCATATTTAATTCAGTGGAATTATTACAAGAATGAATTATTCATTGGCTTCCCCGAGCTAAAGGTAAATAGGTATAGTGGCATTTCAAAGGTATAGAAATATTTGTCTGATTTAAAATTACGTATACTACTAAGCGATTACATAAAGTCTGTACTTTACTGCAAAAATGAAGATCCTTTCGTGAATCCACATTTGTTATTTAATCAATATTTAATTAAGTGAAATTGTTATGAGAAGAAATTATTTTTTTGATTTCGTAAGCTAAAGTTAGACAGGTATAGTGGTATTTCAGAGATATATAAATAATTGGCTTGCTTAAAAAGACCTAATTCTGTATTTTACTGCGAAGTGAAAAAATACTTTCTTGAATCTACATTTGTTTTTTAATCAATATTTAATTAAGTAAAATTCTTACAAGAAGGAATTAAGCATTTGATTTAGTAATCTGAAGTTACATATAGGTGAAGTGGCATTTGAAAGGTATTCGAAATTATTACATAAAGTCTACATTTTACTGTAACACAAAATATCCTTTCCTGAATCCACATTTATTGTTCCGGGGAGAGTAACAATCAATGATTCGCTGTTGACAATAGGTATTTTTAATTATTCAAAAAATTAGTCAAGTGATTTTTCTCAAACTGAAAGGATGAAGAAATATATACGCAAACTCCCTATGTCCAAAACCTTGAGCCATCTAAATCTATTAGGAAATGAGAAAAATGGAAAAAACTGTTTTTGAGATTATGCTTTAGAAATATGCCTCAATTTTATTAAGTATTTGTCCAGGAATAGGCGGCTTTAAAAATATGCATTTTTATTATTAATATTGCCATGGGTTTAAACTGAAACACCTGGTGACATATAATGTTCAAAATTGCACAAATAAATAAATATAAATAATTTACTTATGAGCGGCAATGGTCAACATTGGGTTGGAAACTAGATTGGTCGAGCAATTTCCACATAAGAAGTTTTTAATAATAAAGATAAAAGTTAGATTTAATTGCTAAGTAAAATGACAAACCATTTTAGAAGCCGAGAATCTATGATTTTATCCCTTGATTTCACAAACTAAAATTATATATGTCTAGTATCATTTTAAAGGTATATAAATATTTGGCTGACTTAAAATAACTTATACTACTTAACGATGACATAAAGTCTGTACTTTACGATTGATCCAAATATAAAAAGTCAGTAGCAATATCACGATAGAGACAAACGAAATAGATACGATAATAAAAGGTTGGACCTTATTTTTATTTTTCCCCTTTCGGCCCCCTAGTTTTTGCCCTTTCTTTGCTCTTTCTGCTTTCTGAACGGATCCAACATTTATACGACCCTTTCACCTTTTACATCTAGACTTTGGTTTAGATGTCGTACATTGCAGCCATTCCTTATCTCCTTTTCTTCTATTCTTTTAGTATTTACTTATTTTTTTCCTTTTCTCATAATACCATCAAGTTGTATACCAAAGACACTAAAGCACTAAGCTTCGAGGAATCTTCGAACAAATAAAAACTTCCAGTTACGAAGGGTACTCCGACACGTAACGTTCTGACATAAATTTCAACCCCTCACTTCTTTCTATTCCAACTTTCTTTTTCTTTCATTCTACCACTTACACCCTCTGATAATGGCCTTTCTGCACAGTTTGAATCGTTTCAGTAATTTCTTTTCTTGCGTCATCAAACATTTATATACTTTACCTTTCCAAAAGAATGCTTTTCAAAGCACAGCAAAGTAGCCGTTGTAATTTAACTTCCTCATTCTTGATAAGGTATTTATGTAAAGAGAACGTGGGGATTATTTCCACTATTTCAGTAGTACAGGTCAACTAAAATGTACATTCCGAGCGGGAGGGAATGGTTGGGATAATAGGGGAGTGGAGGTGGTGTATACAAATGAAGTGGAAGAAAAAGGAAAAGGTAGGATGCAGTCATAATTGCAGGCTTAGCACTCTTTCCCCTATTCCCCTCTTTCCCCTTCTTCAAAGAATTCCTCTCTTTCCTTGTTTTCAAGAAACGTCCCCTTTTTCTCGTTCTTTCGCTCCAATGCGAACTGAATAAATAGAATCAAATAAGAAAATCCAACTATTTTGGCTTGAAACCTAATCCTTTTCGTACTGCAAAAACAACGTATTATTTCAGGGATAGTTTCAGGTATTATACAGTGAGACATAGAAAAAAACATTATCAAGTGGTACTAAAATGAGATCACTGGTGGGAACCCAAATTCACTTGTTTGACATTGAGATTAACAGCATAAAGTTATTCTATTAAAAAACAGAACACAAAAAATATGATACATTGAAAAAGAGCTCTCTATAGTATTTTTACAGTGTGATTAAAGAGTCTACGGTTATATTATTTGGTTCAGAATTGATCTCTTTTGGTTAAAAATTCTACTATTTCGTTAAAAATGTAATGATTTTGTTGAATATTAAACTATTTTGTTTTAAAAATTATCTTTTTCTGGTCAAAATTCAACTGTTTTGTTATACATTCGTCTTTTTAAATTGTAAATTAATCCTTTCAGATTGAAAATTCAACGTTTGGTTGAAAATGTAACAGGTTTTTTCAAGAGTTTAATCATTTTTGTTTAAAAATTCATCACTTGATTCAAAATGATTTTTGTTATCTTTCTGGGTTAACAATGAACTTTTTTATTGAAAATTTAACTGTTTTGTCGGGCATTTGTCTTCTTGAATAGAAAATTCGTACTTAAGGGTTAAAGACTAACCTTTTTTGATATATACATAGTTAAAAGTTTGTTATAAGGACAACCGCAGGATTTCGCCGGAATCAGGTGCTAATCTTAAAAATTGTACCCGCTCCCAGCGAAATCGCGGTAAAATTTCAGCTGTAACCACGTCTCACAACCGTGAGCTGGGTGGCCAGTCTGCGACAAATTCAATACGATGATCCGGCGAAAGACTCGTGTACCCTGAGGACACGGAGTGTCCCAAGGATTCCTCCTGCCGACCATCAAAGCTCTCTTCGTGCAAGGTCCAAGTCTCCTCCTGCCGACCCTCAAAGCTCTCTTCTTGCCAGTTCGAGGTTTTCTTCTGACAGGCATTCTTCTTCAAGCATACTTGAATATACATTTGAAGAACTTAGATTTGTTCGATTTATTCCCAAGACGAATCCGTACAGGCTTTTTGAAATTCGAAGATACACTTTTCCTCGAGATAAACCAATTTATGTGAGAGGATATCACAAGGTTCTCCTGCCCATGCCAACCGAAGAACAAAGGGTATTATCAACGTCTAATGGTGACATCTTTGCAATAGTGCAAATTGATTCATTTACAAAAATACTTCGTGGGATATATACAACAAGAACTGGTTTCGAAAAACGTGCAAAAATAAACATGAATAGCGGCAAGATCGAGGAATTGGACCCTGAAGAAATCAAGGAAACTCCGTTAGGCACCCGTTCGCCAATCTCAAAGATATTTAGCCAAACGTTTATCCACACCAATAATTAAATTTGAAAAAATGTTAAACTAAAATATGAAAGCGTTCCTATGTTACAAGTAAATGGTAATCGTTTTCTTCAAAAGTTTTACTCGCGGGATTCCGCATGCATTGTTGTCAAAAACCAGATTGGTTGCGGAACTGCGTGAATATGAATTTTAGTGGCTGTTTTCAGTTTGTTCGTTACTAATAATAATATAGAAGTGTACCCAGCTAATAGATTCTTATCACAGCATGAAGTTGGTTCCTAGAGATCCTTTTGTTTTTATCATTATTTTATTTTGAGATTGCTGTTCTATCAGAAAGTGACAGCTGATGTCATTTTGACGTTTCGATAATAATTCACTCATTATTCATTATTATTTCTTTATTTATTCATCAATTTAAACTTATGAAACTATAAACAACTTTTTAGTTTACAGCTTTGGTCATTATTTGGTTGTAAGAATTTAAATTCGTACGTAGATTGAAATAATAAAAGTTCAAAAGTAATTATGCGAATTTAGATAGTAATTATATGTTTCGATAGTCAACTGATAGACACTTATGAGTCGGTTGCCTGAATTTAAACACCAAATTTTAGCGAAAGATGATCAGCGACACAGTTTTGCAGCATTAATGATTTCAAACTAGAATCGTTTAATAATTAATAAATTGAAATTGAAGCTCTGTCGAAAAATTCTTTCAACGCAAGAGATGTATTTTTGCATCATCTGATAGGGCATGTCATGTTGGTTTTATTTATCGAAAACACTATGAAAAAAACAAAACTTCAAATTTTGAGCCAAGCGATGTGAGAAATTTAAAAAAAAAGTTCCAGGAAGGAATGCAGGTTTTAAAAAATACTAGAAAATATTTTAAACCCATTTTTTGATATGAATTGTCATTTTGGTTTTATTTATCGCGAATATTATGGAAAAAAAATCGAAAATTCAAATTTTGAGCCAAGCGACATGAGATACGGAGAGAAAAGTTTTAGGGAGAAATTGAAGCTTTTAAAAAGTCCTACCATATTTGAATCAAATATTTTTTTATAGGACCTGTCATTTTGATTTCATTCATGGATAATACTATGAAAAAATCAAAAATTCAAATTTTGAGACAATCGCCGCGAAATACGGGAAAAAGTTTTTGGAGAAATTTCTTCTTTTGCAAATTCCTGCAAAATATCCCTATTATATGGATAAAATTATATTCTGATGAGTTTGTTTAAATTGAAACTGTAGAATTATTAGCATCGTATCTAAAGTTTAATGCAATTAGAAAAGGGCTAACCATTTCGAAGATGAGATAATTAAAATCAGAAAGCGCATCTTATGCACGCGAGGCCTATCCTAAGGTATTGAAAATATAACATATTTTAGCATGATGCCTAAACAGTTTTGACAATTTTTTTCAAAAACTGAGACACGATTGAAGGTCACAATACAATGCTTCTGTGGAAATTTCAGAATTTTTTTCCATTTCTTTTATAAAGTCGAGCCCTGAAAGTATGAAAGTACAGAGAGTTCCGATAGATTAGACACTTTCACGCTTGTGTATGTTCTTTGTAGGGATAGTCTTAAATCATTTTACACGAATTTCTAATCAGATTTGCCTAGTGCACAAATGTTTCGCAGAAAATTGCTTAAGGCTCAGACAGATTAGTCTTTATTGACCCTCACGACCGTCTCGTCGGCGCTGGAATATGTTTTGAACGTTCATCATAGATTGATTTATGACCCCATTAGTATAGTCCAAATATTTCCCGTGATATTTGATGTTAGGCAATGCCATTTTGACAGAAATACATTTTCCGTACATTCAGTGTGGGTCTCTTCATCAATCCTAGCGTATTTATAATTTGTATTTAAATATAAATATGAATATAAATATAACGCATAAAAATATAAACGCGTTCTTTTTCGAATAACTATTGTTTACACACGGTTCAGACAGTGACGAATAAATCTGTGGACAATATTTAACAAGGATAAAAAAGGGAATAAATATTTTTCGGAATTTAAGCTTTGGCTATGACTATAACTATAATTATGACCATGATGTTTTGACTCTTTGAACTAAGTTGAAAGTTTGGCATGAGGACAACCGCGGGATTTCACCGGTAGCGGGTGCCATTCTACAAAAGGGCTATTAGCCAGTGAAAGCTTGGCACCTCCAAAAGCATCGATGATCAGGATGACTAGCTCAACAGAATATTCCGGGTACAACCGTCACCGAAAATTCGATAACCAACATAGTTCATTTCTCGAAGTCAAAGAGAAGTATGTCAGGCCACGAGTGTTCGACAGGAACAGTTATATCGCGAATATGATGTTCTAGTATATGCGGCACTTGTTATTTTCGACAATTGGCTCTATTTCTCTAGGAGCTTTTGGCGAATCGGTGTCAGAAGTAATGCCGTAATAGAGTTTGATGCATTTTGCGACCACATGCATGCTTTTTTCCATGTGCATAACCTTTCGTGACCCGATATCGACGGATCTGAGCTCGTTTTTCGTCCATGAAACCACTCCAAATGAATAAAGTACTACCGAGACGGCAAGCATATTCGTTGCAGATACTTTGTCCTTCGCCGATAGTTCGGAGGATCAAACCTGGCGGATAAGACGTTTGTATCTGCATCGAAAAGCATTCTTGATAGATGTTACGTTCTGAATGCGGCTCTATGGTATGTCCAACTGACGAGCTCAGGGAGGAAATATGGCTTGTATGCACACTCTGTGCTACCAGAAATACCCAGAGCTTTAGCACATTTCGCATCAGTCTTTAAGAAATCAAGCTGTGTGCCTCTCCAAGAAGAGACATGTACGCGGAGCGCTTCCCGAAACGCCGTATGAACAAGCCGCAGGCGAAGAGGAGGAAGGAAAATTAAGATCAACCATGAAAAGTAGGCACCTTGTAAGAGATGATTGTGATTTGAGGACAAGAAGGAACATTGACATCCAGGTTCTCCTGAGCCCCAAGACCTGGCTGAAATGGATGCCATGACCCTTGGCCTGAATTTCAACATCAGAAGTGAGCTACTCCACAAGAAAATGCAAGGAAACTTTTACTGATATGTAGAAAATCAGTCCTTGTCGTAGGAGCAAACTTTGGCCTTTCTGAGATCATCAGAACTTAACTCAGGTACAGAGGGTTTCATTTTCGCATGTCAGGACGGTGTCATTCCCACTGTAGAATACCGTGACCGCACTTTACGTCAAAAAGTTTCCAGCGATGGGTGCAGAGCATGACACACACACTGTGAGTACCTAGAATACATAATATCCGAGTATCCCACTCACGCGGCAACAACATATCTCTACAGACATAATGCGACTCTAAGGGTGCTTTATTACCATCTTGGTCGCTTTCACAAGGCCTGACATCGTTCTCCAAGACTTCAAGAAATGAACTGTATTCGTGACCGAATTCTTGGCTTCGGCGTACTACAATATACTGCCAAGGGGCCACAAACATGCCCAGGTACGTGCGAGATGGATGCAGAAAGCTGTCATCCTTAGGTCGCTTCGTATCCTCAAGACACACAAGGGTTTCGCCGACCTGTCGTTGTAATTTTGTCATGCCCTGTGGCCACCCATCTCACGGTCGTATGCCGTGGCATACGACCGTGAGATACGACGATTGAGAATATCAGATATTAATTTCAGGTGTTTGTAGGCACAATGCGGAGAATTACCCATCTGTAGTTTGTTTGCTCAAAAAAGTATAAGAAGCGGATCTTGCAGAAACCTAAAATATTATATAAATTGTAATATCAGTTTTAAAGTCTTTAGCAGTTACATTTTTTTCGAAACGGGCTCTAATTTAATGTAAATATCTAATAAGGATAAGCTCAACGCCTAAAATCTATGAGATAACGATTATACGATATATGTACTATAGATTGTAAAAAACACTGAAATATTAAGCAGAAACAGTGTTCATCAAGTTCTTTATAATTGTATTTTTTAGTGTTTTCTTGAACTAGAAAAGATGAGGATAGTTCAGATGCTTATCTTATCCTTGGCGATTATACTCAATTCTACGGGTGAATATAATATTATATCTATAATTCCTCATACACTTTTTAAGATTTACGCAAACCAGAATTCGTGAGATTTAATCTTTATTCTGTTCCAATTGCTATTTTTTTAAACCTTATCAGAGTTTGTCCCAACATGCGTAGGATACTTTAAAATCGTTTATATTCCAATCTCCAATGCTTTTTCCATTGAGGTTCTTCAATCCTAATATACTTAGAGAAACCTTTCTCTTAATAATAAATGGACCCTCGTATTGGTCATAAAGTTTATCTACCTTTTTATCAGCTTTATTTAATAGTTTATTTGCCGTTCTTAGTACCCTATCTCCTTTTTGGAATTCTAACGGTGTTCTGCCTGTTTTTCGTTTGCTTTATCTAAATTTTTCTGTACTTCCTCTTTTATTATTTGTAACCATCTTAGTCTATCTGTCCATGTGTCCACGCTTTGGAACGCTACCGCGATATCGTTTTTTATAAATTTCTGGGGGACTGCATTGGTTCTAGTTCGCAACTTGAATTTAAAAATACTGTGGTAATTTGTGTCGAAGAATTTTCGCTAGTATTTATTGCGAACTGCAAATCGTCTTTATGTTCGTATGTCTTATCCCAAATATTTCCGCTAATTCTCGTAATGTTTTATTTACGAATTCCGTGCCATCATCGGTGTGGAGAATCCGGCGTTTTTCCCAACGCGAAATGACATGCTTATGAAATTTGGATTATATTGTGATCTTGTTATCTTTTTCAACTGATATAATTTCGACCCATTATGTACATAAGTCTACGAACACTAAAATGTGTTGATTTTTTCTCTTTCTAGAACGTGGTAGCGGACCGATGATATCAGCTGCTACCATGGCCCATGATTCTTCGATTGCCCTTTTTCCCAAGAATCCTATCTTTCGTTGGTTACCTGGTTTTACTCTTTGACAAGTCTGGCAATTTTTTCATTGATCACGTCCGAATATACCCCTGGCCAGAAGTAATATTCGGAAATTTTCGCGTTAGTTTTCTCTGAGCCTAAATGTCCTGCCTGGATTTCATCGTAGTTTTTCTGTGAAAACAGAGTTGCGAAACTCCTTTTTGTAACTTGTTTGATTTTAGTAAAGTACCAGTCATCTGTTTTGCCGTTAACGTCCGCTTTTGGGTTTGCTACACTACAAGCTAATGCAAACACTATCTTCTTTTCTGTTTCTCCTGATCTCGAAAGAGCATCAGGGTTAAAATTCTAGCTACCTTTGCGGTATATGTCTTCGCAATGATATTCGAGAAGTTCTAATGCACATCTAAGTAATCGTCCAGTGGGGTTTTTTTTTCATTATGGAGCCACTTTAGCGCTAAGTGGTCCGTGATTACTTCAAAAATATAACCTTTTAAGTATGACCTAAATTTTCGTATTCTGATTCTGCGCCGCTTAGGCTTCTACTCGCGTAAACGATTACGTAAGCTACGCCGTCGATTGTTTGCGGAAGTACGGATCCTAGTGCCGTATTGCTTGCGTCAGCTTCGAGTTGAAAAGATTGTGTGAAGTCGGGGCAGGTTAATATAGGTGCTGACGTTAAAAAATCTTTAATTTTCTGGAAAGCCTCATCTTGTTCTAATCCCCAATCCCATGTTTTGTCTTTTTTAAGTAATCTCTTTATCGGTTCTATTGTTTCAGCAAGGTGTGGGATTAATTTTCTGTAACAACTTGCCATCCCTATTATGAGCTGTAGTTGTTTAATATTTTTCGTTTAGGGAATTCTATTATTGGTTGGATTTTTTTATCGTCTATTTATAGTCCTTTTTCATTGACTTTGAAACCTTACTATTTGATTTCCAAGCAGCCGAACTCGCATTTGTCCGGGCTGATCCTTCAATTTGTCTCGTTTAGTTTTAAATCAGGAGTAATAATGTTGCCCATAAGTCTCTTGAAAATGGATGGAGCAGTGGTTAAACCAAATGGCATCCTTTTAAATTGGTACGTGCCCTTTCCAGGGACTGTGAATGCTGTGATTGGGTTTAAACATTCTTCTCACGGAATTCGTAACTAAACTAATTTTCAATCGATTTTGGAAATAGATTTTGCCGATCTGAAAATGTCCCGTATTTCTGTCATGAGTGGGATTAGGTAGAGGTCCTTTTTGTAATATTTTTTTCCCTGATATACTTTTATTTTGCTTTCTAAAAGTTTTTCTAATTGTGATTGTTGGCGTTAGTTAGGCTCAACAATACCTGCGCTATATTCTGGCGAACAATCATTTTGTTCGTGGGGCTTTCCTAACCTATCCGAAATATTATTGAATCTTCTTGCTTTATTTGTGAAATTAATCCATTGATTTTTATTTTTGATTTCCCTCATCTCATTTTCTTTTGGAGATTCCTTTCTCGACTTTTTTTTTATTCGTAATTTTTTTATTTTCTCAGAGATTACCATCGCGATCCTTATATGTCTCCTCATATTTACTATTGCGGAAAATTTCCTGATTTATTTTCCTCAGATTTCTTCCTAATTCTAGGTTTACTCAAACGAAATGAGTCTTGTGTGCTTAAGTCGTTGCCAAAGACAAAAAAAAACTTTTTATAGTTTTTCAATTGCTCTATTATTTGTTGACATTTCCATAGCAATAAATGAAATTCGCAAATTAACTTTTGATGAATGGAAATTTCCATTTTAGATCAAAATCCTTCATTTCTCTAATTTATATAATAATAATAATCCGCTGTATCTTAATGTACAACATTACAATACTCTACGCTATCACTTTGAAACACTTGTGATTGTAAGCTACAAGAATTATAGACAAATGCATTTAGAAAAACATAGAACATTTTCATCTTTTGCAAAGTGTTGAAAAATGGAAATCATTGTTACAAGTGAACCACTTGTTAATTTTTTCCATCTTTTCTTCATTGAATTTCTAGTTTTTTGTAGACTTGTATGAAACTCTTTTACACGTCCTAAAAAAGCCCTATTTTTCCTATTATTTTAACTTCCTACTGTTTCCAATCTCTCACTGCATGCATCGCTTCATGTGAGAAATGATAATGCTCGCTACTTCGGCGCTGCACACTTCCGATTACACAAGGAATACACAAGGAAAATTTAATCCTCTGCTTCTTGTTGCAGAGCTGAGTTCACAGTTTGACCATTTACCTAATGGCGAACCCATTCCGAATGTTCCTCATTCCGGACCTACCAACTCTACTGACAGACGTAATTCTCCTGCAATGTACCTTCCTTCTGCCGTGCCAGGAAGCTCTCTTCGTGTGAGGTCCAGGTCTCCTCCTGCCAGCCATTCTTCTTTACGCATACTTGGATTTACAGTTGAAGAACTCAAATGTGTTCGATTTATTCCCAAGACAAATCCGAACCGCCTCTTCGAATTCCGAAGATACACTTTTCCTCAAGATAAACCAATTAAATTGAGGGCAGACCATCAGAAACTTGTGTCTGTGCCAACCGCAGAACAAAGTGTATTATCAACGTCCAATGGGGACATCTTTGCAATAGTGGATATTGTGGCATCCACACTTCGTGGAATATATATATTGGTAAATTCCTATCAAAAACGGGCAAAAATAAACATGCACAGCGGCAACATTGAAGCAATGAGCCCAGAAGAAATCAAGGAAACTCCATTAGGCACCCGCTCACCAATCTCAAAGATATTCACCCACAAATTTATCCCTACACTCAAATAGATTGTCGGTTATAATTTGAATTGAACAATATACTTGAAATTGAACCATTTCGTATTTTGTGTATGTGTAAATCCTCCCAAGTTATACACAATTTTTCTCCAGTAGAAAGCTTTTATATATGCAAAATGTTGAAATAAAAATGGTCCCAAATAAATAATCTTCATTCGTTTGTATCTAATACATACATTACTTGCTGATCGACTATCATCTTGAAACTATCAACATTGAATGATTTTAAACTGTCATCGCCTCATATTAATCAACTTTAAATGGTATTTGAATAAATTTTCCTGAACCAGTGAAATTTATTGACGTTTGTATGAATTTGGTTGCATATTGTATAGGGCGTTACAAAAAATTCAATTTAACAACCATTTATTTTGTATTTTTCTATATAATGGCTAGCTGTATCGAAAAATTCTTTCAACGTGAAAGATTTATTTTTGCAGATCCAATCATTTTTGTCCTTAATACTTTTTCGATACGGCCGATTATTTTCGGAGCATCAACAAATATTTTGATCGTATTGAAACTGTACAGTTTTCTTCCTCAGGCGCAAATAAAAAATAGGACACCAGGACTTCATGATTTCCAAAATTTGTATTTCACACTACACCCTAATATTGAAGTAATGAAATTAGGTAGCATTCGCAAATAAACATATAACTTTATCAGACCAATTACACTCGGACTTCCATTTTAGCAAAATCGATTTATGCTTTCCAAGCGCCGTGTTTGCGGATGAGAGGAGCCGCGGGTGGATGTGCCGTGGTCACTCATGCATGACGAAACTTTAACATAGCTCTCACCAAGAGCGGAGCCTGGATTTTAATAGATCGACCCATGAAAAAGAGGGTTATTGGTTGCAGATGAGAATAGAATTCCAACAAGATCCAATCTCGAAATTAGTCTACATGTGCCAGAATAAATACATAGATGATGTCCTAAACAAGTTTGGAACGCAAGATTCAAAGCCTATGGTACCAGCAATGGATGAAAATTCGAAATTCAGCAAGGAAATGGAGCCGTCTACGAAACAGGAATCTAAGTAAATGAAAAGATTTCCTCATCAATCTTTAGTGGGGTCCTTGATGTTCATAGCAGTATCAACAAGACCTGACACTACATATGTAGTAACTGCATTGAGTCAGTACAACCGTCACCCTGGAAAAGCTCTTTGGTCTGCTGTTGGAGAAAATTTAGTTGACTATGTTGATGCTGATTAGGGTTCCAACGCCGATGATCGAAAATTATATACCGGATCCGTTATCAAGGCCACTGGTTATCACCTGGGAAGCCAGAGAACATGGAACTGTCGCTTTATATAGTACAGGAGCAGAGTAAATCGTCTTATCAGATTCAGTCAAGGAAAGAGTCTACCTGTTAAATACAGTCTCCATTGAAAATAGTCTACTCTATTAAAATTCAAATTTTGGCTATGACTATGAATTATTACCATGATGTTTCGAATCTTTGAACTAGTCTTTAAATTGCTTCTAATGAGATGTAAATATCTGATAAAGGCAAGCATAATGCCTACAATCAATAACATAACGATTATATGAAATATGTATTATATACCGTAAAAAAATCACAGAAATATTTAGCAGTTACATAGTTAATCAAGCTCTTCATAATTACATTATTCAGTTTCTATAAAATTAGAAAAGATGAGGGTTGTTTATATCGTTGTCTTATCCTTGGCGGTTATCCTCAATTCTATTGGTGAATATAATGATATAATATATCTATAATTTCAATTACATTTTTTTAAGCTATACGCAAATTAAAAGTTGTGCGATTTAATCTAAATTCCATCCATACATACCATATGTTGACGTCCATATGTAGATGAATTTTGAAGGAAATGTTTGAATTTTCAACAAAAAAGATGAATTTTCAACAAAATACATAAATCTTCAACCAAAAAAGATAAATTCTCAACAAAAAATATAATATTTTGTATTTCAGCAAAGAAAGATTTGAATTTTGAATAAAAACCGTTAAATTCAACCAAGCACAGACGATTTTTCATAGAATTTTCAAGCCAAGGAAATGAATTTTATAATAGGCAGTTGAATTTTCAACCAGCAAATATGAATTTACAATGAAAAAGATTATTTTCAAAAAATAGCTGAACGTTCAACCCAAGAATAATAATTTTCAAACGAAAAGGGCAGCCTTTCAACAGAATTGTTTCGTTAAAAAAAATATGCACCAAAATGACGAATTTTTGAGAAAATACATATATTTGCAAACACATATTTGAATTTTCCACTCAAAAAGATATTGGTTGCCCAGCTAGGGGCAAATGAAAATGTCGTGTTATCCCCCCGAAATTTATATTTTTTAATTTTTCCTTTTTCTAACGTTTCTACGTCGTTTGCACATTAAATATTTTTGTTTGTACCCTCCTGGTTGCCTAACTAGGGAGAAGTCAAAATTTAGTGTCATCCCCCCTGTTCGAGATTTACGTACAATTGTACTTGTTTTTATTAATTCTATTTTTGTTTTATGTACTTTCAATTGCTTAATTCTTCTTCAATCAACTGCGATGTCAAAATATTTATTTCTTCAGCCGGTCTTTCGTCATTATATTCTTATTTACATGTACACGTCTTATTTCAATTACTCATACACATACTCAGAGACTTACACACTCTCGCTGTCGTTTTCCAATTTTCGGCTACCATTGAGTTCAGTTCGCCTGTTTCTGGCAGCGAGATTAGCGATTTTAGCCACTTGTAATTTATTTCTTTTTATTAATAAATGTCCGCGCTTTTTGGCGTCAGCCTTGTTAAAAATGGAATAAATTGTGGAAAATTCTTTTATGTAACCCAGTGCAGTACTATCCGACAAGAAAAAGAATGAAGAGTTTAAATACAGTCCATTGCTTCAATTTCGGTCAAAACATTGGTCCTACGACCGGATAGTACATTTTTGTGTCAGTAAATCGTTGTGTGATAGTCTGTGGCAGCGTTCTTGGTACAATAAGTGCAGTTATAAAAGTGTATGGGTGATTAAAAAATTACTAAGTGACTTGTGACTTGTAAGATTTTGACTTTGTGACTTTTTGACTTTGTAACTGTGTGACTTCTTGAATTTGTAACTGTGTGACTTTTTTAACTTTATAACTTTGTAATTGTGTGACTTTTTAACTTTATAACTTTTCAAATGTGTGACTTTTTAACTTTATAACTCTTCAACTTTGTGACTTTTTAACTCTGTGACTGTTTGACTTTGTGACTTTGGTGACTATTTTTGTGTGCAAAAGTTCAAGCTGAACTTAGTGATCTCGTAGCAAATAGTTGTAATAACAGTTATTTTTCGTAATAACTGTAAGCATACTCGATGGTCCCTTGTTTTTAGGATTTCAGTCAATGTCAGTGAATCAAACACAGGCAATACTATCAACATTGTCAGGTGACAAGACTGGAAAAATAATTACAAGGAAAGGTTATTGAAAAATGCCTATCGACAAAAGGTTTGGAATTATTAATGGACTTTTGTAAGTACAATTTTGATATCAATTCGGGCTCGCGAGTTCACGCGCGAAAGTATACATTAAATTTCGTGTGTCTATCGATCGGTTGTTGTTGACATTCCTATGTTGATACACATGCACAACAACTGTCAAAAATATTCATGATTCACGGCTCGTTGCAAATCAGCAAATTATTTTCAGGCGAACGATTTTAATTAATTAAAAAGACAATAAATTTGTCTTTCGGGCCTTCATTATATTATCTTATTTTGCGTCTTCTGTTACAATGTCGTTCGACAATTACTTTTTAGAGCAAACTGAGCTGTGTAATCGAATAAAAAATTCGTTTGCGAATGCGGCATCAGTAAAGGAACCAACAAAGGGGTCATTAATATCACGAATGGAAGCGTTAGAGAAGAACTGGACGCGGTTCGTACAACAGCATCTGGAATTAATAAAATTCCACGATCAAAATAAAACTAACGAGTATTTCACTCCGGACTTTTTTAGTTAAACTGAGGAAGCTTACGTGACAGCAAAAGGAAACTTTTTAGATGCTATTGAAAACCTTCCAGCTACTAAGGCGGGAGCGTCGAATGTCTCTGTCGCGCCGATGTTCTCATCATCGCGTTCAATGCCGAAAATCGAATTACCGAAATTCTCTGGCGTATACACAGAATGGTCAAATTTCGCTGACCTTTTTAAATCGATGGTTCATTCCAATGCGGCCTGGACTTCAGTAGAAAAGCTTCATCATTTGAAGACAAATCTTTCAGGGGAAGCTGCGCAACTCGTTTCGGTAACAAATGAGAATTATACTCGCTGATGGAAATTACTCGAAGATAGATATGAAAACAAACGTATCTTAGTACATTCTCATTTATCCAGTTTATTTTCACTTCAGCCAATGAAAGTGGAATCAGCAAGCGCGTTTCGAGAACTTTATAATTCAAATATTGATTATGTGAAGGCACTGGACTCCCTAAATGAACCGGTAAGCGAATGGTCATCAGTTCTTGTATATCCCACCGTCGAACGGCTTGATCATAATTTTCTTCGGGATTGGGAAACATCGATCGGTAGTTCAAAAGAACCTCCGACATTTGAGCAACTTAAAACTTTTTTTAAAAATCACCTTCGTGCTTTGGAAGCTGTTGAATCAACAACAGGCTGCTGTGAGCAGGCATCATCGCAATCATCAACAAAGTCTCAAAATCAGAAACGTAAGTTTTGGAGGCAACAGAAATCATCGCAATCATCGATTGCTAACGTCAATGCTGTCACGGAACAACAACCAAGAAAATCGCCTCAGAATAGAAAATGTTTCAAGTGCAGAGAACAACATTTTTTGATGCCATGTCCACAATTTCGAGCTCAAACCGTGGCTCAAAGGGAGGAATTCGTGATTCAAAGAAGATTATGCAGCAATTGCCTTGGATCCCACATGATCGAAAACTGCGCTTCAAAAAATGTTTGTCAATTGTGTCAAGGAAAGCATCACACAATTCTTCATGAATCTCTGTTAGTTCAAACTCAACATTTTCCAGGTTCATCCACTGTTCCAACTTCGCAGGCCAACTCTCATGCAGTTTCAGTCATGCAGGTTTCCTTGAATGAAACAACATCGGTGTTGTTGACCACCGCGATGGTCTTTGTGACTGCGCCTTCTGGTCAAACTCTCTATGTTAGGGCATTTCTTGATCAAGGTTCTGAGGTCTCAATTATTTCGGAATCGCTCGCGCAAAGATTGCAGCTGCCTCGGACTAAAGGTTCTGTATGTTTGTTAGGCGTCGGTGAAAGTAAATCAGGAACTTAACGAGGATCTGTTTCTGTCGAAGTTAAACCTCATTTTCCGTCACACTTTAGGCTTAAACTTAAAGCTCTTGTTCTTCCGAAATTGGTAGCAAGACGTCAAAAAGGTAAATTTCAAATCGAAGATTGGGATCACCTTGCAGACCTTCAGTTGGCGCAATTAAAGTTCTATGGAAATCATCCAATTGATATGATTTTAGGTGTTGACGTATATTCAATTTTAATTAAGCCAGGCCTTCGAAAAGGTCACCTTTCTGCTCCTGTTGCTCAGAAAACTGTTTGAGGCTCGATACTGCGTGGACCAACGGGAGAAGAGTCGTCAATTTATAATTCTCCAGTCAGCACACATCACTGCTGTAGAGTTAATGAATTATATTTTGACCTTACAAAATCTTGGGAAGATAATGAAGTAGTCACAACAAAACCTCCTAGGACTCCAGAAGAGGAAGCTTGTGAACAAAATTTCTTAGAGACTCACTCTAGGACAAAAGAAGGAAGCTACGTCGTTCGTCTTTCAACTAAGATTGATGTTACAAAGCTAGGAGATTCATTCTCTTCAGCTCTTAGGTTGTTACTTCACAGCGAACAACGTTTCAAAGGGGATTCTCGACTTCAGGATGTCTACACCGATTTCATGGAGGAGTACAAAAGGCTTTAGCATATGGTTTCTGTTCAAGAGTCTCCTGATCCGAGAAATGATTCAAGGTCTTTTTTTCTTCCACATCATGGGGTGTGGCGAGACTCAAGTTTAACAACCAAGCTCCGAGTGATTTTCAACGGCTCTCGAAGTTCAAGTCGAGGAGTATCACTGAATGATTGCTAACATGCGGGTCCTAAATTGCAACTAAACATTTCAGATGTCCTACTTCAATGGCGCCGACATCCGATGGTATTTTCAGCAGATGTCGAGAAAATGTACCGCCAAATCCTTGTCCATGAAGATGACGAAGATCTACAACGAATTCTATGGCGCACTACTCCTGCCGAGCCTGTTCAGATTTAACGACTTACAACTGTCACTTATGGTCTGACATGTGATCCATATTTGGCTGTTCTTACTGTACAGCAGCTCGGACTTGATGAGCGACATCAGTTTCCTCCAGCTGCTGAAGTCATTAAACACAGTGTTTACGTCGATGATGTCTTGTCAGGGGCTGACAATTTAGAGGACGCCGCGAAACTTTACGATCAATTGCTTGAGCTCTTCCACCGTTACAAAAAATCAAACTTTAGTATTTTAAATTTTGTTTGTTTCCCAAATTCTGGGAGACACGACTTTCCTCATATATAAATTACAAAAATATAAAAGTTCCGCAAACATGCTGTAAAGTTTTTAGAGTGATTTCAAATTTGCAGCAGAGTTGCAAACATTGCCTACAATAATTGAGATATTATGTTTTTATAGATAGAAAAATTGCACAAGTTTTGCATATTGCACAAACCATTCAGAACATTTTTTTTATGTAACTGAAAATTTTCAAACACACACAGACACAGTACGGAAGGTTGTGAAATTAAAAATAATTAAGGTATGACGCTTTTTATACGTGAAAACAAATCGCAAATATTTTGCAAATTGGAATAATCAAAACATTAATAAACGATTTTTTTATTATTTTAGACTTCAAATAGTCGGCAGACACGCCCCACACCCGTAAAAATCAAATAACTGGGAAAAGCAATCTCTTTACAGTGAAAGTTAGTTCTAAGAGCATAACGAAAATATTTTCGAAAACAGGTTTATTTCATCGAAAATTGTTTAAAAATCGAATACAGGGTGTTTTAAGGCCATGTACAACTTATCCGAATTCTACTTTACCGACATTTTTTCACAAATACTCAAGGCCACTCGAAATGAGAAGTCGAGTTGAAAATTTGGGAAATTACATGGAATTTAGAACCATACAGACCTTCATTAGTTACATTTATTTAATTTCTTAAATAGTCACATCAATATCTTATGACGTGTGGACTAACGATATTGCAAAAAATGTCGGTAAGGTAGCAATCCGGTAAACAGTACATGCTCTTAAAAGAAGATTTATTCAATCCATTTTTTTTCCTCCAGCATCGATATATCTTGAAATGATGATTATTTACTGATACAAAAGATATGATTAATTCGTTTTTAACGGACTTTCAACAATTATGCAATCCTGATTTTCGGTCTTGATATTCTCTAAAATAAATAATTTTTTCCAATCAAACTCGTTTATCCTTAATTCAGCAACGCTTTTGTTCTTTTAATTGTAATTTCGCTTTTACAGAATGTTTTTTTTCGCACTCCCGTAAAATCGCGATTTGGTTGGTTATCCCCAAATAAAGCGCTATCCTTTGAGTTGTATCTATCGAAAATGTTTTTAAAATATCAAAAATTCCGTAAAATGACGAAATTATGAAAAGATCAGTATAAACTTCTCCACTCGCTAAAACTGAACTGATTTCAGAGCCCTTTTGAGAATCCAACTTGAAATTATTCCAAATTAAAATTTAGATAAGAAAAAATGCTTAAAATGTTTCAATCAATTTGCAAAACTTTTGCTATTTCTTTGAAAAGAAAATCTTAATTACTTTCAATTTTACAAGGTTCCGTATTATCTACTGAGTTATAAAGTTAGTATGAGATTCGAGAAATAATTTCAAAAATTTGAAACAAATCTTTAAAACTTTTGCAATTTTTTTTATAGATTCAATATAAAATTTGGTGGGATATTTATATAGAAAAACGTGTTTTTCGTGCAACTAAAAAGGTTACAAAGTAATAGAGCTCTTCGATACAATGTTTAAAACTCTCTTGCTGATTTGCAAAAGTTTTGAAAGTTTTTTGTAGTAGTTTTGCCAAATATTGCAAAATGGGATTTATTATTTTTGAAACCTATTTTATCAGTCCTTGAAATTTGAAAACTTTTGGACTTAATCTTAAATAATTTTTTTTACTGATTGGCATATCTGTTTAATTTTTTCATCCTTTCACTAATACATAATTTACTAGCCGAAAAAAGGCATAAAACTTTCCTATATTGTTTTGTATAAAATATAATTCTCTAATGATTATTTCTAGTTCAAATTAATATTGTATTGCTTTATGATACGACTATTCAGACCAGACCTGTCCGCGAGTCGATAGAAGTATCGATCTGGCAATTTCACTCTATTCTGCCTGCGGGCCAACGATCATATTTTGAGAGATAAGATCGTTATACTTGATGCTAAAAATAGCACTGTAAAATATTTTAATCTTTATTTATTGCACGGATTTAGCCTCTTATTTGTTCGATCAGAGAAAACACCAGCACGTTCTCGCAGTCCGTATAATAATATACCAAAATGCTATTTTCGAATAGCCAAGTGCTCAAAATAGATAATTTGCATCAGTGTAAAAGCCCCTCGGTGAACTGCATCAACAATTTCCAGTATTTATTGATATAATTCCCAATAAAAGCATCTTCATTTCAGTAAGAAGTTTGAAATTTAAAAGACGTGAATCTAGAGAAGTTACCAAACAATTTTCCAAGGCAACAAAATTAAAAAATGAAAATATTTATACCTGAAAAAATGTTGGATATTGAATACTTCACTGCAAAATCAAAGCTATCATAGCATTAGGACTAAATGTTATATTTATTTAATATTTTATTAAATTTTTGTTCAACTGAAAAAACTAATTGGATGTTACATTTTTTTTTAATCTAAAAAGACATTCTTCATAACCTGCAATATATGGTAAAACTATTGATTTTTTCTTTTCTGAGTTTAAGTTTAAATTGTTATTAAACTGTATATTTTGATTGACCATTTTGATTTTCTCATAGCTTTAAGCGATTTTCATTTTTAACAATTCTAGTGGGTAGCCATTTTTTTAATGCGTATTTCGTACTAAATTAAGGTTTTCCTTTTGGTATCTTGTATCAGCCAATTTGATAGCTCTGTCTACTAATCCGTATATTACTCCGATTTTATGATAAATAGGATGACATGAATCATAGTTCAAAAAACGACCTGACCAAATTGATTTGCGGATTTGTGATCTGCTTGGTTAAATCTTTGTAAAATATTTTTAATGTTGTCTGTTGGAATACATAAAAGAGTGTCATCAATGTATCTGAAATAAAATATAACCGGATATTTAACTGATTTTAATATTTTCTGTTCAATATTTTTTATAACTAAGTTAGCTAGAGCTGCTGATATGGGTGATCCCATTGGTAGGCCATACATTTGTTGATAGTATTCATCATTGAATTGGCAATAAGATAATTCTAGACACATTTTTAAAGCTTTATCGAAATCCTTTTTTGTAAGAAAAGTGTGTGGTTCAAGATCATTCCATCTCTTCATAACGGTACTTCTAATTAAATTCCAAGATATGTTAGTCTACATAGAAACAATATCGAGAGAGACGATGGTACAATCATTTGAAATAAAAATTTTGTCTATTTTATTTTCAAAATCCCAACTATCTTTTATGTTGTTATTAGTATGTCCAACAATTTTTTGCAAAGATTTTGATAAAACTTTTGACATATTATTCAATGGCGAACCTGGGAAAGATGTAATTGGTCTGAGCGGATAATCGTCTTTATGAAGTTTTGGTGGTCCATAAAAGCGTGGAGCTGTACCATTAGGACAATTAAGATAGTTGTAGTCTGTTTTATTCAATATGACACTTTTGTAACTTTCATCAGCTATGGTTATTATGATGTCATTATTATTTTTCATAAATTTTTTTGTTTCGTTGAATTTTTGACGTAAAGTATAATTATTGACAGTGAAATTGTTAATATTATATATCCAATTTTGAGTCCAGTAAACGATATCACTTCTTGCTATGTTTCCCAAATCTAATGTTATGTTTTTCATATTGTATTCAACATTAGTTATTAACTTTGCAACCCAGTTTTTAGTGTCTGTGTATTTTTCTTTCTGGAATAAGCCTTGAAAAAGACATGAAATTACAGGTTGAAACATATCGGCAAATTTTTTGTGATAAAAAAATTCTTTAACACCAGAAGAAGCGGAATAGGCCTTAATGAACATTATTTATTTAAAAACAAATAATGATACCAGAGTTTCAATTAAATACTTCATCTACTGAAATCTAACTTTTTCATGCTTCAAGTATTTCAAAAAATGCTATAAGTGCTTAATTCCAGCCAAAGACTTTTTCATCAGTTTCCGCCAAAACTGTTTTTTCATAATTACTCTTCTGACGCGAATTTTAAACGAGAAATTGCATAAAATCACTATTTTCCTGAACAGAGAAAACTATTTTATGTGAAAAACAAATATGAATATCAAAAAATACGGGCGTTATTCGTAATAGTCACCGTGCCGCGCACCGACACCATACCCCACCCGCCCCTATAAGTTTTTTGGATGCTTTTTTCCCTATTGGCAGAATGTAATAATCTTAATAGATTAGTTCAGAATCAACCACAAAAAGTTAAGTAAACTTAGTAAAGTAAAGACGGTAGAATCGACATGAGTTCTACCAGATTGTTTGTTGTGATCAATAATCCGAGCGTGCCCTTTCGTCTCTGAAAATCCCGTGAGAATGCGAGAGCAAACCATACAGAGGGGTGATGGGGGTGTTTGTTTTATGTCAGTGGATCAAATCGGATTTAAGGAATTTGGAATTGATCCCCTTATTATTAACAGCCGAGTAAAGCATTGTTCCCATGACCATTTCGAGATCTGAAGTGTTTCCTGTGAAGAGAGAGGAATAAATTAATCATTCGCTTATCTGGATTGGGGACCCTGACCACATTTCTGTGATTAATTTACCAAAAAAAAAAATCCTATTTCTCGACAAACTCTGAAAAGTCGTTCATAAAGTACGCTACCAATTTGAGGGGGGGGGGGGCAAAAGCTATAGTTGATTTCGGAAGGGGGGCAGTGGAAGTAACCTTATGAACTTAGTACGTTTTTTGATGATAAATTTCCCCTTTTCTTGAGAATTCTTCTTTTTCCCCTGTTTTCAAGAAACTTCCCCTTTTCTTGTTTTTTTGCTCTAATGCGAACTGAATTAATAGAATCAAATAAGAGAATCCAACTAATTTTGATTGAAAAATCTACTATTATATTTTTTCTTCTGAATTCATCTCGTTTGCTTAAGCATTATACTATTTGGTTGAAAATTAAATTATTTTGTTAAAAATGCAACTATTTTGTTAAAAAGTTATCTTTCCTGGTAAAAAATTTAACTTACTTGAACGTTGAACTTATTTGTTAGAAAAACCATTCTTTGTTGTTGCGAAGGCTACTATTATATTTTTTGTTCAGAATTCATCTCGTTTGTTTGTTAATTCAACTATTCGGTTGAAAATTTAACTATTTTGTTCAAAATGCAACTATTTTCTTAAAAAGTAATCTTTTTGGTGAAAAATTGAACTACTTGGTTCAAAGTTGAACTAATTTGTTAAGAAATCATTTTTGTTTTGAAAATTAATCTCTTCGGTTTGAGATTTAACTATTCCATTTTTATAAAATTAATCTTTTGGTTAAAAAATCATCTTTTGGTTTGAATCTTGAACTCTTTTTTTCGAAAACTCATTTTTTTCAATTCAACATTTTAGCTAAAAATTCATCTCTGATTGAAAAGTTGAACATTTAGTTGAAAATTCTTTTTTTTTTCGGTTGAGAATGAATCTTCTCAACTGCATATGTAACTATTGCATTTTTAAAGTTAAAATATCAACTATTACATGTTTCGTTGAGAATTCATCTCTTTTATTTTAAGAATCATCTATTTGGTTTGAAGTTAAACTACTTTCTAAAAAATTCTTTTTTTGTTGTTGAAGATTCATCATTTTAGTAAAAAATTCATATTTCCGGATTGAAAATTAAACTATTTTGTCGAAAATTAGTCTTTTCGGCCTGAAAATTAATTAATTTGGTTAAAAATTAACTTTTTTGTTGAAAATTCATATTTTAGGTTCAAAATTCATTCATTTGGTTAAAAATTAAACATTTCTTATGAAAATTAACTTTTTTGTTGAAAAATAATTTATTCTTGTTAAAAATTTATCATTTTTGTTAGTAAATTCGTCTTTTTGGTTAGAAAATTAATGTTGTTGATTGAAAATTAACTTTTTGTTGAAAATTCATATTTTTTGGTTGAAAATTCATCTGATTGGTCAAAAATTAAACATTTTCTATGAGAATTGAACAATTTGGTAGAAATTAACTTTTTTGTGAGAAAATAACATCTTTGTCTTTAAAATTAGGGAACTTTGTAGATAATTCGTCTTTTTGGCTTGAAAATTGAACAATTTTGTTGAAAATTAATGTATGCTTGTTAAAAATGTATCATTTTTGGTAGAAAATTCGTCTTTTTGTTTAGAAAATTAATGTTGTTGGTTGAAAATTAACTTTTTGTTGAAAATACATATTTTTGGTTGAAAATTGAACTAATTGGTCAAAAATTAAACATTTTCCATTAAAATTGAACTTCTTGGTAGAAAATTGACTTTTTCGTAGAATAATGATATCCCTGTCTTGCAAATTGAGGACCTTTGTAGATAATTCTTTTTTTTTTGCTTCAAAATTGAACAATTTTGTTGAAAATTAATGTATGCTTGTTAAAAATTTATCATTTTTGGTAGAAAATTCATCTTTTTGGTTAGAAAATTAATTTTGTTGGTTGAAAATTAACTTTTTGTTGAAGATTCATATTTTTGGTTGAAAATTCAACTGATTGGTCAAAAATTGAACATTTTCTATTACAATTGAACTTCTTGGTAGAAAATTGACTTTTTCGTAGAATAATAATATCCCTGTCTTGCAAATTGAGGAACTTTGTAGATAATTCTTTTTTTTTTGGCTTAAAAATTGAACAATTTTGTTGAAAATTGATTTATGCTTGTTGAAAATTTATCATTTTTGGTAAAAAAAATTCATCTTTTTGGTCAAAAAATTAATGTTGTTGGTTGAAAATTAACTTTTTTTAAAAAATTTATATTTTTGGTTGAAAATTCAACTGATTGGTCAAAAATTAAACATTTTCTATGAAAATTGAACTTTTTGGTAACAAATTGACTTTTTCGTAAAATAATAATATCTCTGTCTGGAGAATTAAGGAACTTTGTGGATAATTCTTTTTTTTTGGCTTCAAAATTGAACAATTGTGTTGGAAATTAATGTGTGCTTGTTAAAAATTTATCATTTTTGGTAGAAAATTCGTCTTTTTGGTTAGAAAATTAATGTTGTTAGTTGAAAATTAACTTTTTGTTGAAAATTCATATTTTTTGGTTAAAAATTTAACTGATTGGTCAAAAATTAAACATCTGCTACGAAAATTAAACAATTTGGTAAAAAATTAACTTTTCTGTGGGAAAATAATATCTTTGTCTTGAAAATTAGGGAACTTTGTAGATAATTTGTCTTTTTGGCTTCGAAATTGAACAATTTTGCTCAAAATGAATGTATGCTTGTTAAAAATTTATCATTTTTTGTAGAAAATTCGTCTTTTTTGTTAGAAAACTAATGTTGTTGGTTGAAAATGAACTTTTTGTTGAAAATTCATATTTTTTGGTTGAAAATTCAACTGATTGGTCAAAAATTGAACATTTTCTATGAAAATTGAACTATTTGGTAGAAAATTGACTTTTTCATGGGAAAATTATATCTTTGTCTTGAAAATTAAGGAAATTTGTAGATAATTCGTCTTTTTGGCTCTAAAATTCAAAAATGTCATTGAAAATTAATTTAATCTTGTTAAAAATTCATCATTTTTGGTTGAAATTTCAACTTCTTGGTTGAGAGTTGAAACACTTTGTTAAAAATTCAACTTTTTTCAAGATACACCTCTCTGATTGAAAATTTAACTTTTTTTCTCTCAAAATTTAATTTATATAATTTTTATTTGCGAATGTATCCTTTATAAGTTGAAAATTCAACTATTTGGTAGAAAATTTATATATTTTGTTGGAAATTCGTCTTTTTTATTAGAAAATTAATCGTGTTGGTTGAAAATTAACTTTTTTGATGGAAATTCATATTTTTGATTGAGATTTGAAGTATTTGGTCTAAAAATAAACTATTTTTTCAATAAAAATTGAACTATTTGATAGAAAATTAACTTTTTTGTTGGAAAACAATATTGTTTAGTTAAAAATACAACTACTTTGTAGATAAATCGTCTTTTTGGCATCAAAATTCAACAATATTATCGAGCATTCACGTATATTGATAAAAATTAATCTTTTTTTTTTAATATTGAACAACTGGGCTGAGAGTTGAAATATTTTGTTAATAATTCATTTTTTATTAAGATTCACCTCCTTAGTTGAGAATATAACTTTTTCATCTTAAAATTTACCTATTACATTTTTTTTGCAAATCAATACTTTATAAGTTGAAAAATCAACTACTTGGTAGAAAATTTATTCATTTTGTTGAAAATTCGTCTCTTTAATTATAAAATATATCTTGTTTGTTGAAAATTAAACTTTTTTGTTAAAAATTCGTTTTATTTTGGTCAGAAAAGAACTTTTTTTATCTGAAAATTTAATTATTTCTTTTTTTGGTAGAAATTTATCCTTCATATGTTAAAATTTCAACTACTCGGTAAAAAATTAATGTGTGTTGTTGAAAATTCGCTGCTTTTGTTCAAAATTAATTTTTTGAACTGCAAATTTGACGATTCCATTTTTGGTTCGAAAAATATCTTTTTGAGTTAAAAATTTGAAGATTTAGTTTAAAGTATATCTTTCTTGATTGAAAATTCATTTATTAGGTTGAAGATTCAAATATTTTATTAATAATGCCTTTTGTTTTCGTTTAGATCATCTTGTTAAAAATGCGTCTTGTGGTAGAAAATTCATCTTTGATGGTAGAAAAGTCTTTTTCTTAGTTGAAACTGAACTTTTTTGTTGAAAATTCAACTTTTTGGCTCTGAAATTCAAATATTTAGTTCAAATATTAACCATTTTATTGAAAATTTGTCTCTTTTGCTTGAAACTTCAACTATTTTGTTTTTAATGCAACTGTTTGGGTCAAAATGAACTTTTTGTTGTTGAAAATTCTTCTTTTGGGTTGAAAATGCATGCTCGTTATTAAAAAATCTTTTTCTCTGAACTCTCTCTAAACTCGATAACCAATATATCAATCGGTTATAAAAATCCACCAAATAGTCCAGCACATGAAGATAATTTATGAAAATGACATGCATATTTATCAGCGTATGAGTGACGCAGGAAACAGATGCTCATGTTGACGAGAATTTTATGCACATTGTAGTTTGTGTGGTCGATGTAAAATTATTTTATGTAAAAATTACAGCAGAGGCTAATTAAATTTCGGCAGATCACAATACTTGTTTTCGACGCAAATTGATGAAAGATAAGCGTATGATAGAATAGCCAAGATCCATCAAAGATGATATCACGCTAGGTTATAAATAAAGGTCATTTTTCACCAAATAGGGGTACAAAATAGGGGAATAAAATTTTTTATTGAAAATTTGTTTTGCTACCATCTTCCTAAGATTTCAAGTCGAAACAGTTTGCATTTTCAACACAATAGTTGAATTTTACACCAAAAAAGATAAATTTTCTATCGAAAGATATGAACTTTCAAAGGTGTTGAGTCTTCAAGCTAAAAAGTGAAATGTATTAGAAAAAAAAGACTTTTGAACCAGAAATGATCAATTTTTAATACAAAAGGACGAATTTTTTATCTTAAAATACGAATGTTTGTTAAATAGTTAAATTTTCTACCAAAACCGACAAATTTTTAACAAAATAGTTGAAGTTTCAACAAAATAAATTAATTTTGAACAAAAAAGTTGAATTTTTAACCAACTAGAATTTTCGATTTACATAGATGGTTATTCACGAAATAGTTTGATTTTTAACTAAAAAATATAAATTTTTAATAAACACAAATTAATTTAAATTCTATTTTTTTAAATTGAATTCTACCAAAACAGATGAATTAAAAAAATGTAATAGTTGACATTTCAACCAAAAAATATTTTCATATTTAATTAAAAAATAGTTAAATTCATCCCGAAAATATGAATTTCCAACAAAAAAGTTGATTTTCAGCCAAATAGTTGAGTTTACAACAAAAACTGTCAATTTCTAAACGAAAATGTCATAGTTAAATTTTCAGTTTAAACAATTAATGTTCAACCCCCCCAAAAAAAACGAATTTTTAATTAATGATATTAATCTGCAACTAATAACATGTATTTTTAACAAAGCACTTTAACCTTCCACCAAGTAGATGAATTTTCAATCAAGTAGTTGAATTTTTAACCAAGAAGATTAATTGCTAAATATTATCAATTACTAACTACTAAATTAACTGAAAATTGTACATTTTTAACCAAATAAGGAACAGTTATTAATTTTAAGCCAAAAAGATGAATTTTCAACTAAGCAGTGAAATTTTTAACCCGAAAATATCGAATTTTCAACCAAATATTTACATTTTTAACCAAAAAGATGTAACTTGAACCCAAAGAAATTAATTTTTACGAATGTAGTTCAACTAAAAAGAATAATTGTTAAAAAAAGGGCATTTTTAACAAAATATTTTTTTCATCAGTTTGTTGAATTTTCATCCAATAAAGATGATTCACCAACAAAAAATGTAATAGTTAATACTTCAGCCAACAAAGATTTCAATTTTTCATTTGAAAAAAAAAAACAGTTGAATTCTACCAAAAAATATATATTTTCAACAAAATACATGGATTCTCAATCAAAAAGTTTGATTATCAACAAAGAAGTTAAATTTTGAACCAAAAATATGAATCTTCAACAAAAGAAATAGATTTTTAACAAAGTTGTTCGACTTTCAGTTAAGTAGTTGAATTTTTAACAAATAAAGATGAATTCTCAAGAGCAAAAAAGACGAATTTTAAACAAAATACTAGAGTGCTTAACCAAAATAGATTATTTATCAACCAAAAAGTTCAATTTTCAACCAAAAGAGCTAAGTTTTCAAACCAAGAAGACAAATTTCCAACCAAGAAAGATTTTTCAGTCAAAAGCGAAAAAAAAGTTTCAACCAAATTGTGAAATTTTTAATCCAAAGATATGAATTTTCAACAAAAAAGTTAATTTCCAACAAAATAATTAAATTTTGATGCAAAAAGACAAATCTTCAAACAAAAGAAATAATTTTTTACATTTTAGTTCAAATGTTAAGCAAGTTATTGAATTTTTAACTAAAAAAGATTATCTTTTTACAAAATAATTAAATTCCAGACCAAAAAAGATGGGTTTTCGAACCAAAAATACTATACTAGAGTTTTCAATTAAAAAAGAATCAAGTTCCAACCAAAAAGAATGACTTTTCTACCAAAAAATTCATTTTCAATCCAACATGACGATTTTTCTAACTAAAAAAATCAAATTATCAGGCAAAAGAGATCAATTTTGTACCAAAAATATAATAGTAGACTTTTTAATTACGAAGAACACTATGTCGCTTATTATTTAATATTTTCTTATTTCAGAACTTATACCCTAATTTTTTTTAATTATCCTCTTTTAACTAGAATTTTCCACAATTTTCGTATCAGAAGGATTGATATTAATATGAGTGATATTAATTGTTTAAATAAAATCAAACTGACCACCACAAAAAATATCACTCTTAACATTCATAACCTGTTACATTAATTCCACAAAATAATAACTTTTCAAAATTTACAGGATGAAAAATTGTTTAAAGAAATCAAAATTGTTTACACAACAGAAAATTGGTTTGAAAATACTTGGAAACTTGTGACTTATCAAATATAATTTATTGTTGAAAAAACCGCATTCAGCATGAATTTTACATAAAACTGTTAATTTGCATATGATAGATAGATAGATAGGGGAAAGATTGAAAATCCTCAATAATGTTTTAACACTACCAGCCCAAATAATTATTTGTTCTGGAAGTGTTGTTAATTTTCTTCTATATGTTATTTTGGCATTTTTTGGTGTATTTTCTGGGCATAAGACAAGGAGCTTGTGGACGAAAAAATTAAAATTTATTGGGTACAGATTATTCCTTGAACATTCTTTAAGAGGTGAATAAACATTAATTCACCAAAATTTAATGAGAATTACGGTCAAACGGGGTAATATCAGACATGTGGGGCAAATTCGGACTTTCCTAAATTGATAGTTTAAATTACTTAGGGTGTTTTCAACCAGAATCCGGCATCAGTTTGAGACTTAACTGATTTTATTTTCTGTTTGAAACCATCTTAAGTAACTTCAACTATCAATTTAGCAATGTCCGAATTTACCCCTCATGTCCGAAATTACCCCCTTTGACGGTACATATTTTGTTCATTGTTTTCAAAAACTGAGCATTTCCCATATTAATTTCAAGTTAATGTTGACCGACTTGAAAAAAGGGGTATTTCTTTGTCCGGAAAACAAACAAACTGTGGAGATCCATCAACAAAACTTGAAAATCGAATTTTGGGACCACCCTGATGAGAAAAAGGAGGCTGACTTTTCGTTTGTTCGCACGGGTTCTATAACCAGGCTGGGACACTTGTACGATTACGTGAAATAAGCTCAGTTCAGTCAGTCAGTCAGCCCGGTGAAGGACGGTTAAGTTGGGGTCCGGTGGGATGCTGGTTATTTAATCTTTAATCCCGGCACTCGAGGGTGACTTCGTCACCGATACCCTATTTTCTCCATGACATATAAATGCAGCCACCCTCCCTCAAAACGATTTTCTGGGGTTGCCAGCCCAGCAGGGGTCAAATCTATTCCACAGGAATCTCTTGTATCCTATGGAGTAGACCTATCCTATACAAGCATACAACACTGACATGAAACACTAACCAACCTACCAGTCGAATCACTCCTTTTATTCTTCAATTTTCATCTCACAAGTAAATGCTAGTTGATCAATTTCACCCCGAAATTGGACCAAAATTCCAAAATCATGAAATTCATGACTTAAACAAATTCTCTATTGTCTTCTAATATTAGAAGACCATAGACAATTATCATATGGACAAAATAATTATTATACAATTTGTCCACAGACGTCTTTTTGGCCCCATTGTGCGATGTAAATGAATCCGCAGATTTGTTTTAGACTGAGTCCTAAACATTGACTGGTTGTCAGATTTCTACGAGGGGCTAATTACCATAGATCTCTATGCTAATTACTCCTGCAATATGGTGCATCTGTATTAGGGTGGTCCAAAAATGCATTAGAAAATTTCTTTTCGAATTTTTATGATTGACAATTTCAAATTGTGAATTTTTGTATGTCACGGTCCACATAATAAAAACATTATAAAAAAACATAATTTAAACATCGTCGGTCGAAGAAAAGGATTGATTTGTTACTCATCAAATCATGATAATACAACAAGTCAACAACGTTTTGGACACTATGGGTTATTTATCTTACATCTTTAAGGGGTATGGTGCTGCCACAAGACAACAAATTGGAGATTGGATGCATAGTAGAAAATTTATTGTTATTATGTTATTCTTAAAGAACAGCGCACTTTCTTAATAAGGTGCAGAAAGAATGCCTCATTTCCAATACATATTCAAGAAAATGTAAACAAATTTCATGTACATAATTTAAATTATAACTTGATCTCTAAATTTCAAAAAACTAAATTTAATTTCCAAACTAAATGTCTACGTCTAGAAATTGAAAACATTGTAAAAAATATTCAAAGATTAACGGTCGCTACTAACAGAGAAGATTATAACAGTACAGTTGAAAACATTCTTAAGAATTATATTTTATACGAGAATATTAAAACGAGTATGGTTCCAACTATTGAAAATAAATGTAATGACATTGCCATCAGATGGTAACGTAAAAGAATAATTAATGATCAATGTGCATATCGTTTAAAAACTCAAAATTCATAGCAAAAGCCTATGCTCTCCCTGAAGTCCACAAACCTAATTTAAGTTGGAGACTGATTGTTTCTACTGTTGGTTTTCCCACTTACAATTTATCTAAGTATATTCCAAATATTCTCAAACCTGTTTCTATTGACACTACTTCATTTGTTAAAAATAGTTAAACTTAAAGATATTTTAAAAAACATTATTGTTCCAAAAAGTCATTCAATAGTTTCTTTAGATGAAGTGTCCATGTTTGATAGTATCCCACTAGATCTTGATTTAGGTTGTATTGAAGAAAAACTTATTTTAAATCATAACTCAACAAAAATAACAAAAAATGAATCAATAATTGCTAATAACGTTATTAACTATCTTGATTTACATTTTGTTAAAACTCAAAATGGTGATTCACTAACCAACTGGTATAATTCTCATAATTTATTTGGTCATAAAATTGGCTTAATTGAAGGTTCAGTAGACAGATGTGTCAAATTAAGTGATTTACAATTTAGAAAAGAAAATTTAAATGAATTAAAAATAACCTTAGTACATAAAGATAAATAATAAATAGAGTGACACTGGCAATAAATTCAAATTATATGTTACTTTGCCTTACATTCAGGGTTTATCTGAACGGTTAAGGAGTTCACTTAAAACATTTAATATTAATTTTTATTTCAAAAATACAAATACTCTGGATAATCATTTATTGAAAATGAAAGACCCCTATAAGTCTGTTTTATAGGGTGTCGAAAAAACCCCATAAGTGAAAAAATGGATTTTGCGAGATTTTAGCGCTAATTATGATTTTTTGCGGTTTTTTAATCGCACATTGTTTCTGATATATAAAACACTACTTTATACTGATGATTAGATGTTTACATAAATTTTTCAAACAATTTAATATTGTTTTTAGCGATTTTCTCTTAGAATGGAGATAGATAGTCGCTCTTTTCGAAAAAAATTTTCACCTTTTGTACAATTTTCAATTGAAGAGAGGTAAAAGTTTTGTAATATTAGCAAACATAACTGTTGAAACAATTGATCAGTATTGGTAATATTATCATCTTTGAATAATGCTAGCAATTTCCGAATAATAAAATTCTCGAGTAATAAAATTTCCGAAAAATAGTTCCCGAATTGAAAAATTCCTGAATAATAAAATTCCTGAATTAGAAAATTCCCGAATAATAAAATTTCAGAATAATAACATTTCAGAATTATAATTCCCGAATTATAATATTCCCGAATTCGAAAATTCCCGATTAATAAAATTTCCGAATAAGAAAATTCCCGAATTATAAAATTCCCGATTAATAAAATTTCCGAATAATAAAATTTAATAATGGAAAATTCCCGAATAATAAAATTCCCGAAAAATAAAATTCCCGAATAATAAAATTTCAGAATAATAAAATTCTCGAGAAATAAAATTTCCGAAAAATAATTCCGGAATTGAAAAATTCCCGAATTAAAAAATCCCCGGATTGGAAAATTCCCGAATAATACAATGCCCGAATTATAAAATTCCCGAATAATAAAATTTCCGAATTATAAAATTCCCAAATAATAAAATTTCCTAACAATAAAATTTCCGAATTTGAAAATTCCCGAATAATGAAATTCTCGAATAATAAAATTCCCGAATAAGAAAATGCCCGAATTATAAAATTCCCAAATTGGAAAATTTCCGAATAATAAAATTCTCGAATAATAAAATTTCCAAATAATAATTCCCCAAAAATAAAATTCCCGAATAATAAAATTTTCGAATAATAAAATTCTGGAGTAATAAAATTTCCGAATAATAATTCCCGAATTGGAAAAGTCCTGAATTATACAATTCCGGAAAAATGAAATTTCCGAATAATAAAATTTCTGAATAATAAAATTCTTGAATTGCAATATTCACGAATAACGAAATTCCCGAATTATTATTCCCGAATTGGAAAATTCTCAAATAATAAAATTCCCGAATTATAAAATTGCCAAATAATAAAATTCCCGAATTGGAAAATTCCTGAATAATACAATTCTCGAATAATAAAACTTCCAAAAAATAAAATTCCCGAATAATAAAATTTTCGAATAATAAAATTCCGGAATTGGAAAATTCCCGAATAATGAAATTCCCGAGTAATAAAATTTTCGAATAAGAAAATTCCCGATTAATAAAATTTCTTAATAATGAAATTCCCGAGTTGGAAAATTGTCGAATAATAAAATTCCTAAACGGTTCATAATATTACCAAATAATAAAATTCCCGAAAAAGAAAATTCCCGAAAAAGAAAATTCCTGAATAATAAATTTTTCTAATAATAAAATTCCGAAATTGGAAAATTCCCGAATAATAAATTTCCCGAGTTATAAAATTTTCGAGTATATAGGGTGACCAGACTTTGAACAGAGGTCCTGATTTATCAGGAAATGTCTTGATTTTTTACCGTTGCGTCCCGACTTTCTGATTTTTTTCCATTTCCTGATTTTTCTGCTTTTTCCTGATTTTTTGTGCCCGAAAATGAACATTCGCGATTTTTATTGTGCAGACCTTAATTTTGCGGGTCTCATATTGTGACTGCTCAATTCAATACGAGTATAATTGAAAAAAGGCTTTTATTGAATTTTTATTTGAAAAAGGACAATGCATACCCTTATCAAACCGAGGGGTTAATGGGACGACAGAAAAATCCCGAAAAATAAAATTCCCGGCACTGTAAAATTCACGAAGTGGAAAATTCCCGAATTGGAAAATTTCCGAATTGGAAAATTCCCGAATAATAAAATTCCCGAATAATAGAATTTCCAAATAATAAAATTCCTGAATAATAATAAAATTCCCGAATTGAAAAATTCACGAATTATAAGATTCTCGAATTATAAAATTCCCGAATAATAAAATTCCCGAAAAATAAAATTCCCGAATGATAAAATTCCGAAATTGAATAATTCCCGAATAATAAAATTTCTGGATAATAAAATTAGCAAATAATACAATTTCAGAATTAGAAAATTCCCGAGCAGCTTATTATATTCCCGAATTGGAAAATTCCCGAATAATAAAATTTCCAAATAATAAAATCCCCGAATAATAATAAAATTCCCGAAAAATAAAATTCCCGAATAATAAAATTCCCAAATTGAATCATTCCCGAATAATAAAATTTCCGGATAATAAAATTAGCAAATAATACAATTTCCGAATTAGAAAATTCCCGAGCAGTTTACTATATTCCCGAATTGGAAAATTCCCGAATAATAAAATTTCGAAATAATAAAATTCCCGAATAATAATAAAATTACCGAATTATAAGATTCTCGAATTATAAAATTCCCGAAAAATAAAATTCCCGAATAATAAAATTCTCAAATTAAATAATTCCCGAATAATAAAATTAGCAAATAATACAATTTCCAAATTAGAAAATTCCCGAGCAGTTTATTATATTCCCGAATTGGAAAATTCCCGAATAATAAAATTTCCAAATAATAAAATTCCCGAATAATAATAAAATTACCGAATTATAAAATTCACGAATTATAAGATTCTTGAATTATAAAATTCCCGAAAAATAAAATTCGCGAATGATAAAATTCCCAAATTGAATAATTCCCGAATAATAAAATTTCCGGATAATAAAATTAGCAAATAATACAATTTCTGAATTAGAAAATTCCCGAGCAGTTTATTATATTCCCGAATAATAAAATTTCTAAATAATAAAATCCTCGAATAATAATAAAATTCACGAATTATAAGATTCTTGAATTATAAAACTCCCGAAAAATAAAATTCCCGAATGATAAAATTTCCAAATTGAATAATTCCCGAATAATAAAATTTCTGGATAATAAAATTAGCAAATAATACAATTTCTGAATTAGAAAATTCCCGAGCAGTTTATTATATTCCCGAATTGAAAAATTCCCGAATAATAAAATTTCCAAGTAATAAAATTACCGAATTAAAAAATTCACGAATTATAAGATTCTTGAATTATAAAATTCCCGAAAAATAAAATTCCCCAATGATAAAATTCCCAAATTGAATAATTCCCGAATAATAAAATTAGCAAATAATACAATTTCCGAATTAGAATATTCCCGAGCAGTTTATTATATTCCCGAATTGGAAAATTCCCGAATAATAAAATTTCCAAATAATAAAATTACCGAATTATAAAATTCACGAATGATAAGATTCTTGAATTATAAAATTCCCGAAAAATAAAATTCCCGAATAATACAATTCCCAAATAACAAATTTCCTGAATTGGATAATTCCCGAATAATAGAATATCCGAGTCATAAAATTTCTGAATAATAATTCCCGAATAATAAAATTGCCGAATAATAAAATTTCCAAATAATAAAATTTCCGAATAATAAAATTTCCAAATAATAAAATTCCCGAATTATAAGATTCTCGAGTTATAAAATTCCCGAATAACAAATTTCCTGAATTGGATAATTCCCGAATAATAAAATTTCCGAGTCATAAAATTTCTGAATAATAATTCCCGAATAATAAAATTGCCGATTAATAAAATTTCCAAATAATAAAATTCCCGAATTATAAGATTCTCGAGTTATAAAATTCCCGAATAACAAGTTTCCCGAATTGGATAATTCCCGAATAATAAAATTTCCGAGTCATAACATTTCTGAATAATAATTCCCGAATAATAAAATTCCCGAATAATAAAATTGCCGAATAATAAAATTTCCAAATAATAAAATTCCCGAATAATAATAAAATTCCCGAATTATAAGATTTTCGAATTATAAAATTCCCGAATAATAAAATTTCCGAATAATAAAATTCCCGAATTGGAAAATTCCCTATTAATAAAATTTCTAATCAATGAAATTCTCGAATTGGAAAATTGCCGAATAATAAAATTCCCAGACGCTTTATAATATTACCGAATTGGAAAATTCCTGAATTGGAAAATTCCCAAATAATACAATTCCCGTATAATAAAATTTCCAAATAATAAAATTCCCGAAAAATAAAATTTTCTAATAATAAAATTCCGGAATTGGAAAATTCCCGAATAATAAAATTCCCGAGTAATAAAATCTCCGAATAATAAAATTCCCGAATTGGAAAATTGCCGATTAATAAAATTTCGAATTAATGAAATTTTGGAATAGGAAAATTGCCGAATAATATAATTCCCGAACGGTTTATAATGTTACCGCATTAAATTCCTCAATTGAAAAATTCCCGAATAATAAAATTTCTAAATAATAAAATTCCCGAATAATAAAATTTTCTAATAATAAAATTTCGGAATTGGAAAATTCCCGATTAATAAAATTTCTAATTAATGAAATTCTCGAATTGGAAAATTGTCGAATAATAAAATTCCCGAACGATTTATAATATTACCGAATTGGAAAATGACTGAATTGGAAAATTCCTAATAATAAAATTTCCGAACGGTTTAGAGTATTACCGAATTGGAAATTTCCGAATTATAATATTTCCGCGAAACAACATTCCCGTTTTGGAAGATTCCTGAATGATAAAATTCCCAAAAATTAAATTCTCGAATTGGGAAATTCCCGAACAATAAAATTCCCGATTAATAAAATTGCCAAACAGTTTATAATATTACAAAATTCTAAAATTCCCGAATAATAAAATTTCCAATATTAATGAAATTCCCAATCTAAATTCACGTCTATCTTTGTCCATCCTCTCTTCTCTATTTTATCCTATCTTTTATCTATTCATGTCAATCTTTTTCTCTCTCAGTTAATCTAAATTCTCGTCTATCCTTTTTAATCTCCTCTTCTCTATCTCACCCTATATTATATATAGCAACGTCTATCTTTTTCTATATCTTTGTCAATCTAAATTTACGTCCATCATTTTCAATCCTCTCTCTATTTTACTCTATCCTTTGCCTATCCACGTCAACCTGAATGTTTTGCCCTGCTGGAAGTAAAAAGATTGACAAAGATAGAAATTGGAGGATAAGAATGGGTCACTTGGCATCCCGAAAATGCTATATTTTCCTACCTCCTTTGTCTATCTGTCTATTACGAATTTAAATATTTTTCAGTCTCTTTCTCTATCTTTCGTAACCGAAGGCACTTATCTTTTTCTTTACTTCATTCTATCTCTTTAATATAAATTTGAATCTTTGTCCATATTTTTTTTTATATTCCGCGATTGAGTATTCTTATCATTTTATATCCTGAAAAATTTGGGAATCCATAGAAAAGTTAGGGAATTTATTAAAAAAATTAATTTGACGCTGAAAAAGTACTTTCAACCAAATATGTAG